>JBBPNN010000021.1:0-86048 GCA_038090935.1 Hortiboletus campestris
CCTACCATTATAAGGGAGTTATAAGCCCTTGCAAGATTCCTCTTATATTATTTTTCTTATACAAATTTGATGCATTACTAAGGCCTGATAATGCCTTATCATAAAAACAGAGCGCCCGTGATGATGTTCCTTTGGCGACCCTTGCCACTTGGGTCTGCCTACGGGCGGGCGACTATAACTCAAAGTATCCCGAGAAAGACTTGTACTGCGAACCATGGAAAAGGCTTGCCGCATTCCGTGGCGATCCTCTCAAGGAAATCAATGCAGTCTAACCCCAGGAAGGTTTCTATCATTCCGGTCGAGGATTTGCGAGAACCGCCGATCACCAACATTTTCGTTTGCGGAGGCAGATCCTAAATTTCAAGTGTGATTTTCTATGTCTGCCCTGGCGGCCAATGAGACTGGAAGCAGAGTGTCCATATCCGTTCTTTTGTCATGACAGGAACATCACATGAACGGCACCTAGAGGGGGTGCCTGGTAACTGAAGAATTAGCGCTTGTGTATTGGACAGATGATACGCTATCTTCCTATCGTCCAGGACATTCAGATTCATCTCCGCTAGGTTACGTCCCGTTACCGTCTAGGTATGCCTCTACCCCTACCCCTGAGGGCCCGTTGAGCTGCGCCGGGTGGAGCACGTGGTCCGAGATTTTGCTGTTTCAAGGATCCTGTTAGTCCGGCTACCGAGCATTGAAAGGAGACAACGTACCGCTTCGCTCTGTGGATTTCGCACCGTTTCGTCAATGCTGAGAATCAAGCAAGCTGCTTCGGTGGCACTGCTGATCGCGTTCAGCTTCACGAGCGAGGGTTCCCACACAAATGCTTCCATGTTGTCCCTCACGCCCTCGGCTCCGTCCACATCCACACCGTACCATTTGTCACCGGCGGCATGTCTCATGCGAAGCTTGTTCAGAATATCCGTGGAATCGATTCCTGCATTATCACAGATTTGGCGAGGGATGATCTCCAGCGCTTTTGCGAAAGCAGCCATGATCAGCTGTTGCTTTCCTGGAATTGAGAGTGCATGTTTTCGGATATGCGCAGAGATATCCATCTGAAGATCATCTAGCCCCAGTCGTGTTAAAAAGAATGTATGAGACGTTACCTCCGCGGCACCTCCCCCAGCAACCACGTCGCCATTCCGAATTGCCCGTTTGACTACCATGATGGCATCGTGTAGACTACGTTCAACCTCTTCGATGAACTGTTCCGCGCCACCACGAAGGATCAGAGTGCACGTCTTCGCCTTGGGGCACTCTACGAAGATGTTGTATCGTTCACCACCAATTTGCCGTTCCTCGAACGAACCGCAAGTACCAAGGTGATCACGGTTTATGTCTGAACAGGTGGATTGAACGGATCCACCAACAGCTTGACAGACTCTGCGAAGATCACCGGCAGGAACGCGGCCAGCGCAGAAAATATCTCTGTCTGCGAACCACTGCGTCGCTAGGTCGCCAATCGGCAACTTGCTCAGAACGACCTTCGCACCCGTCTTCTCGATGGCCTCGAGCTTCCGGTAAATGATTTCCCATTCGGCATCCACTATTGCCTGGTAGTCCGAAACCGCTTCCACACGAACTTCTGCATTGTCTTTCTCGGCCTTGAGCTCAAGTTCCACGTTTAAACTAAGGATGAGAGGATTTTTGAAGGATTTTGGTTGCTGCTCGGCACCCGCGTACGTGAAAGTTTTCTTGAAAGCGACACCTTGAATCAGCTGTGAATCTTGCATGCCGCCACCTGGAATCTTCTTGACACCGATGAGCGATTCATCCAAGTCATCTTGATCCAGACACTGGACAGCATCGACAACCATGTTCGAAAAGAAGGGTTTCTCAGAATGGATGAGTTTTGATGACATTGATGTTGACGCGCACTTGAGGAGGAGAGATCGGAAGTGTCTGGCAAGAAGGTTGAATGGTTGGTTAGATAGAAAGGTTCAGGCTTACTCGGGATCGCTCTTGTCAACGGTGATTTGGATTGCTTTCACGTGCTCAGCGGCCTGTAGAGACGTAAGGGACGATCAAGGCGCGATAGATGCGACATCTACCAATTGCGATGCTTTGCGGAATCCCTTCATGATAATGTGGGGGCTCACACCCTCTTCGATGTACCCACGAACTTCTTTAAGAAGTTGGGCAGCGAGGAGAACAACGCTAGTAGTTCCATCGCCAACCTCCGCATCTTGAGCACGCGCGATGTCAACCAAGGTTCTGGCAGCTGGATGGACGATGTCAAGAAGCTTGAGGATGGTCGCACCATCATTCGTGATCTGGGCCTCTCCACGCTCGTTCACGATCAGTTTGTCCATCCCACGAGGTCCGAGGGTGCTGGAAAGTGTCTGTGAAATTGCGAGACATGCCGAGATATTAGAGAGTAATTGTGGATTGCCCTGTGAGGTGTCGGTACCCTCCCTGAGAAGGACCACCGTTGGTTGCTGGGGAAAACAGAATCAGCGATTGTCACGAGCAAACTAGGGTGTCTGTACCATTGGAAGACCCCGCTGCATTTTAGAGTGCGCGATGTGGACTACGATCGCGTCCTATCACTCGAACCCGTTTTGTTGAAGTTTGTTTGGTCAAGATCACGAACAACGTACGGTACTGCAGAATCACTAGAGCTTGGACCAGAGTGGTTACAATTATGAAGTACGTCGGCCAACACTCCACTACAGGGCCAAGCATTCATCCGGGCGCGCCGTTGGCTACGAATGAAAACCATAACACAATAGACAGTGAAAATAACTATAGTTAAGCGTGTAGACCGTGGTCTCTCATCCGTTTCCGTGCTTTCAAGGTAGATCTCCGAGCGCCTTCGCGTTCCCGTCGTTCTCTTTCCTTCTCGTCGACGAAAGCATTGCCGACATCAACGAACATGATGGCAGGTCGACCTGGTGCGCGCTCAACAAGCGTTGTCTTGCCTCTAAATTTCGTACGCGCCAAGACAGCACCTCGTTGGGCCCCGAGGATATTGGGCATGACCGGTTCCTGGAGCAATCATCGATAATCACGAGGGTAAGCTGCATTCGAAATCACGAACCTCGCCTTCAGCAACACTCTCCCAGAAGAGTCTCTGGTAACGCTGTCTTGCCCTGTTGTTACCTTCCACTTCATCTTGTAAATCTGCCTCCTCGACGTCATATCGATGAGAATCTGGCCGATCACTCATTCCAGTATGATCATTTTCAAGGAGTTCATTAACGTCTTGTTCCGTACGCTTTTCTGCTTCTGTTACACCAAGCAGACGCTCCATCCCTTTCGTGAACCCGGTTTGCAGGGTTTTGTTCTGTGAAAACCAGAACATATCAGCATGGACGATCACAAGTAAAACAGTTCAGACGAGTTCAGATGGGGTTGAAAAGTTCTAACCACGTCTTGGGACGATGTAAGGCGCCACAAGTTCTTGAATTTCGCGAATGATGTATGTGTATCATCATCCCGTGCAGGGCAGTGAACGTTTTGAGAATGATGCTCACCTCCTAATGAACCACCAAGACACAGTAAATCAATCTTGGTGAAACACAAGCCCAGGCGAAACAAAAGGTACCTTTTTCCATGCTTTTTCCATGCCTTTTAATCTTAATATCGCATCGACGCGTTTGATACTTATATTGTGTCTAGCTGCGAGAGCGCGGACAGAATTTAGTTTGGGGTCGATCATGTAAGCTCGATACAACTGGTTCCGAAGCCCATCAGAGAGAGGGATTGGAGGTTTAAAGGACGGGTTCAGAGGAAACGGCTTTATGAATAATCAGTCAAAGTCCACCAATGGATCTAGAAGTGTTCTTACCACGTCACGACCAAGCCAATTACGAGGAGACGGGTCACGAAAAGAGGGAGCGACGCTTTTGCAAAAGTGCTCATATGGGTTCCTGTAAGAACGAATCTCAGACTCGTTCACCCTTTCTTTGCCCGCGAGAAGCCAACGGTCGAGCTCCTTCTCTTCCTCGTTTTCGTCTTCATTGGATTTGTTCTCTTCAACCTCGGCCTCGGTTTCTCTCGGTCGAGGGTCAACTGCTGCCAGGTTAGCACGCTCTCCGACTGGTCGTTGCGGCAGTCTACGGACGAAAGATATTGCTGACGAAGAGAAGGTCAACCGCGCATCAGGATGAGCACGCGTCAAGACAGGTAACCTCGACGATGCGTGGTACAAACGAGGAATCATCTAGGTCGAGGACGACGTAGCAAAATTCAAGTTGTTTTGACACGTCACGTGATGTTCAGGGCCAGACGTTCCAAGTACCAATCGATTTGGTAGTTCAAGTGGTAGTACTACTAGAGAAACTCATCCAATGGTGCAAGACTTCGGTAGCGATGCGAATAGAGTGTTTCTTTCATCCGAACCCTTTCTTTCATCGATACTTTTCCGTTACTCGGCTCTCGTGCCTGTGAAGAATCTTTCTTTTCCTTCGAATATTCCATTCAATGTTGCTCACGAGTTTTTCTTGAGAAAGATACTACTGAACCATCATCTAAAGAAGTATCCCCCATCCGAGTCATATCAACAAAGCTTTTGGAAGTGGGCACTCGTTCAACTTGAAAGCCTGACTCGAAGCGATGAGGTATTGCGTTGATCAACTGTATGCTGGCCATCTCATTTCACTCTCAGGATGATGAGATCGACGAGTGCATGTATGCACATTATTTATCCCTAAGAACCAGTGCGCGGTACGCATTATGTTCGCTGGTAGATTGCGACTAAAGATCATGTTCAACAGCTCAGACACGCCACCCAACTCATTCACCACGCACTACTGGAAGTTTCCTAAGACGCGAGGACATTCGATAGAGGAGGACCGTTATGAGACGATGACTCTTCTAGAGTCACGCACTACTATCGAAGCAGGAACAACGGGCCTCCGAACCTGGAAAGCAAGCCTAGTCCTGGCACAGTACCTCATCCAGCATCCTCGTGAGTCTAAGAGCGACTAATCATGACTGCTTCCTCAATCCCAGTTGACGAACAGATCTTGTGGACACTAGCAATGTGCTCGAGCTGGGGAGTGGAACTGGATTTATAGGCATTCTGGTCGCAAGTTTACAACTCCATGCCCCAATTCCACCCTTTGGTCGCAAGGTGCCATCTGTCCATCTGACTGACATGAATTCCACCGTACTTGTGCGCTGCCAGAACAATGTTAGGTTACTGTGTAGTAAGTTTGAAGACGTATATTTCGAACCGATCCTCATTAATTATTCAATACGCCGTAGACAAATCTTCGTCGCATCCGAATATACATTACAACTCGTTGGACTGGCTGGATTCAGTGTCGGATCAGGAGAGCTTGAAGTCTTTCTTAAGCGAAGCCAAGGTGGACATCGTCCTTGGGGCAGATATCGTATGTATTGGAGCTCGCGCATGGGGTTCGACAGATGATAGATTGATTTCTTCCAACAGGTATTTGATCCCGTTCTCGTACCTCCCCTCGTGCAGACCATTTCTCTTGCCCTCTCATTCAAGCACACTCGAATGGCATTCATTGCACTCACTGTCCGGAACGAAGAAACGTTGACATATTTTCTCGACGAGATCGGTGTGTCTTCACTCGCACGTAGTTGTTGACAAGTCATTGGTGACTCGACCTCACAACCCAGGAAAGGTATTGAAGGCAGAAGAGGTCGCCCACGATATCACCGGAAATCTACTATTACAGGTTCCTGATCAAGTAGATGCCGAGCTTGAGGTGAAGATATTAAAAGTCACTCGAGGAAGAGACACCTAGTAGCCTCCCACGAATTCTGAAGAACCTCGATCGATCTGGAGATCGATTTGACTCGATTTCAATGCTGGGGACAGACGCGAGTGGCCGCGCACAAGCCGTTCTTGATTAGCGATTACTTCTCCGATTCATAATCACATCAAGTGCATGCTCTATTAGGCCACCTACCACCCAGTTGCGTCGAGGACACATGGAGCGTCCGAAATTGCAAAGATGTCGCCTTTTATATGTCGATAATCTCTCACACTCGTTCGACGGTCGTAATCTTTTTGCGGAGTAATTTCCCGAGCTTGTTGACAAGGGGAATGCCTCCAACTGATACTATGGTCCGTCCTTCTTGATGGGCGCGGTTTTCCGTAAAGATCGAGATAGTAAGCTGATTTCCAGCTTTTTTCATGCGATTTGTGTGTACTGCCAAAGTTCCTAACGATGCCACGGTGTCGCATTTTCCTTGGGGGTGCTTATTGTGTGTGCTACCTTCTATTCCATTCCCACCGCAGCTCGTCTTTTTGGCAGGTGGTTTATCTAGAGCGAATCGAAGAATGGAAAGACGACACGGGATATTACTTTGTCGCCTGAATCACGACATCCAAGGCAATGTATGTCCCAGCCTGGACAAAACAATACTTTGAGGGATGTTACCCCTGGGGCTCACGTTCATCGATGCATCTCGTCGCTCTCACATAACGACAATTCATCAGAGTGCACATCATCGGTATATCTAGGATCGATCTAGGTGTGATTTTACCAGATTCATCGGCTTCAGCTTCCTCCGAGTTCGATTTTGGGGGTACCATTCTCCACTGAGACACCAAGGGGTTTGCCGTGGTATCCGAATATGACGGTCATGCCAGACCCGCAACTCAATAGCAGGGAGAGGTTGTGAAGATCCCCGCCAGTGGGAAGTCACCGCAAATGAGCCGTCGTCCTCGGAGGACCTATCCCAGCGGCTTTCCCACAACACTCTCAGCGAAGTTGACTACCACATCCGTTTCTCGAGCACCATTCAGAGTCTTGGATAGGTAGTCGTACGATATCCCGGAAGATCAGGATGAGCATGCGGTTCTTTGATGTCGTCACGCGCTGCAGGGGGATAGTTGCGTATATGCCTCATCGAATAAGCCTTGTACTTTGTACGCGTCCATAAATGGGAAAAAAGTCTTCGATATGCACCAAGATCTATTTGTGCATCTCGCACTTCGGTCAAGCGTTACACGTACCGCGTTCTTGACGTGGCTTGATCTTCTGGGCCCAAGGTGCAAGAGTGCAGATTCACAGCTGGGTACACGGTACACATCTAACCTTGGCGAATTTCAAACCAGGATATACACCATGAAAGAATCTCTAGAACGCATGTTCCGTCGAGTCCTTGCCAATCGCGGACGTGCTCGAGGATCCTGCTGAAACTGCCTGAATGATGGAGTCGACGTAGTTGGCCCCTGACCACTTCTGGTGTGTCAATACATCGCATCCGATCTCCTTCTCTTTACGCTGGACGAGGTCGACGTAGGCGAGCATTCCCTCAGTCTTGTAGCGCTCCGCTAGCTCGGCTGCGGAGCATATTAGGAGTGGACATAGAAGATGAGGTGAAGCGTACCAGTAATGACGGCATTGCTGTGCACACCCGCGAGCGAAATCAACTGAAGGACGAATCTATAGTAGAATTCGTGCATTGGCATTACTCCAATGCAAGATATGGAGTTGGATAAGAATACGGCACTCACCCTTCCTTTCCAAGCTCCCAGATAAAGTTTCTCAGATCATCCTTTGTGAAGCCTCCGTCCAACCAGTTGAAGCTCGGGCTGAGATTATATACCATCCATTTCTTTTGACCAGTCTTTTCTCTTATTTCCTTGGCAAACGAACGCGCCAGCTCCAGATCAGGTGTCGAAGTCTCGAGCCAAAGAAGGTCAGCATAGGGTGCGTACTTGAGTGTGCGGGAGATGGCGGAGGCCAGACCAGGCTGCAGGCGGTGATAACCTTCTGGGGTGCGTGGAACTGGTTGAATCGTACATAAGCACGTTGAGACGAGAATAGACAGTGAAATACGTACGATCCCAATCCCAGAAGATGTCTGTTCCAAGAATTTCCTTGGCTACTCTCCGTGACTCCGAGTTTGACTTGCCAGTGACACGAGATTTATAGTGCTCGAAGACAGAATCGGGCGAAGATATGGAGGGAGTTGACAGAAGAGCGTGTTTGACGGCTGACGGAACAGATTAGAACCGAGTGCGATGTGACAGAAGAAGGATTTACCCTCGTCGAATGTCATCAATGGATGGGTGGCATCCCACTCTTTCTCGATACGTGCAGCATCAGCCGCGTCGATAGCACCTGCGAGCGCCTCGGCAAGAGGTTTTCCGGGAGTAGTTGTACCTAGAATGAATCTGTTTACAACGTACATCATCGATCGCTCTAGGACGGAAAACCTGGCAGAAATCATAACGTACGGGTGATCTCCGGCGTCTACGCTTGAACTAAGAAGTCTCCCACTTTCGGCATCAGTTCTCGCAACTACCAACATGGGACACTCTAACATATCGAGGGCGAATCGAGTAGCTACAAGCCGGGAGACATGAGCGGAGGGGGGTACGAGCACCTTTCCGGCAAGGTGACCGCATTTTTTTCCGCCGTGGAGTTGGTCCTCGAGATGAATAGCGGATGCACCAGACTCGGCGAACAACTTTGCCAATTTCATGACAGCAGAGGGGCCACCGTGACTAGCAAGTTGTGAGTGTTATATCGAAGAGGGGAAACTAGGAGCAAGGTACCCAGTGTCAGCGTCTGCGATGATGGGACGGAGGTAGTCGACGTATGGCATGTTTGCGCGTGCGTCTGAGGAAGCGGACATGCGCTCGTCGTAATGCTTTCTGTCGTGTAGTTGCTGAGCGCGGAATATGCGTTGTACCTGGTTTGGAACAGTGGTGTACGGATAGTCTCTGGGTGATGTGAATGAGATATAGATCGGACAGGGAGGGGTACATACCCAAAGTCAGGGCCGACTTCGTTGCTGCCTGTGGTGAGAAGCGAGGAAGCAGCCCAGCCAGAGACATAGACGACTTGTTGATGGCTTGCCATCTGGGTCATCTGGACAGGGTCGATGGCACCCATTGTGTGAACGGGGAGACCATTGGCGCTGGCGTGTTCGAATATGCGGAAGAGCTTGTCTGCCAGAAGGGATGCGGGGAGAGGAAGGACGGGAGCAGAGCCCTGTTTGAGCGCGACATCGCGAGGCGAGTAGGGGCGGGAAATGTTGGCAAAGCGGGGACGAGAAAAATACGCGGCGAGGCGGGCGAGGCGGGCATCGAACTCTGTGGACTCTGTGGCAGGGTCCGGCGGGCTCACGTGCAGGGACAGGCGTCTGCGGGCGAGAGAGGACCGGGCTGCGCGACGACCGAGAAACATCGGAGAGAAGAACCTAGACTGGGGTTAGGGTTACGATCGGGGCTTCGGAGGTGTTTTAGCGGGCTAGGGTTACGCATGACTGAAAGAAGATCGCCATGATCAATATTGACTCGACGGATCGTCTTCTCCTTCCCTCCGTGCTCCTCGCATTGTCCCATCAGAATAAATATCCACCAAATTGCCCCCCTCCTCCATGCCCTCCCTTCGCACTTCCCGCACCGCCCTCACCCATGCCATCCTCACCACCATACACCCCTCCATCGCACACAACTCCCACTTCCCCTTCCCCGTCCCCCTCCCCTCCGAGCTCCATCTCCTGATCCGCACGCACCTTCGCGTTCACATCGCCCGCGCACTCCTCGATTCTCTCCACGCTTCTCTCTCCTCCGCCCTCTCCGCCCTTTGCGACGACTGCAAATCCTACTATGCCCACGTCTTCGGTCCACACGTTGCCGACTGGCCCGTCGTACGAGCAGGCCGAGGCTGTCGTTGCTCCGCTATCGGCCTCCCTTCTCCTCCCCCCTCCTCCAAGACAGACCGGGTTGACTCCGCCTGTCTCGAACACGATCTTCCCCCGCGTCCCCCCGTCGGTGACAAAGAGCCCCCAGCCTACTTCCTCGCCCATGTCCAACACACCCTCGCTACGTATGCTTCCATGGACCCCTCCTTCCCTTACGTGGAGAGGCAGATTGCTAGCAACGCAGATCTTGACACACTCGTTTCCCGCGTGCTTTCCACCTTCGGCTGGACTGCAATTCCGACCACTTCACACAGGAACTGGGAATTTGATAGCGATGTTTTGATCGTCCCTTTATCCCCTCCGTCCGCCGGTGATATTCCGGCGATCACTCTCGATGGTCTCCAGATCCATCTCGACCTTCCCATTCATGACGACATCCTCGCTCGCTCATCCCTCCACCCCACAAAGGTCACTTATTTTCCGCCTTTACCTCCCCCTACAACCGTAGGCATGTCGTATACTTTCCGTCTTTGGCTTAGTCTGATCCGGGACTTTCACAGTTCCGCGTTACTCTTTCGGCCATTTCTCTATCAGCCTCATATCGGGCCTCCTGCTGGCACTCACTTCTCCCCTGGCCTTCGCATACGCTCTACACGTCTTCGCACAGTAAGACCTTGGTGCACAGAAACTTAAAGTCTTGCGTACCAACTATACCCCGTCGTTCCTGCACCTTGTCAACGTCCACACACGAGCGCATTTTTCCCGAGACATTTTATCACAGCATGGCCTCTCTCGTACAAGCACCTTACTCCAAGCATGGACCTAAATTGTATACCAAGTATTCACACATCATCTCGCTTTGTCCCAGCTGCCTCTTGAGTTGATAGATCCATAACACGCGTATTGGACTTTTTACACAGAATACGCATATACTTAGTAGAATTGTACGGACCTGACCTTTATTCTTGTACCTGTTTCACGTCCACCCATAGTTCCGAGGAATATTGTTCTGACTGATCCGCGTGGCACGCTACCGAATGCAACGACTACTACGCCCTTCAAGGTCCTTCATGGGACCGAATCACAATAAGTATACCCAAAAAAAGCTGTTTCAACCTATATTATCTAAACGAGACAAACACCCAAGATCTGAGATTTCCTAATTGAAAACAGAACCAAACAAGTATTGAAAAGTTTGCCCGTTCGTCTCACTCAACTTCGAACATGCACGACTAAACTCCCAGCATTAATGGCGAAAGGTGGGTTTCGTTCTGCATGCCTTTCAAGTTCCAGTGGCAGGTGATGAGCAATGTGAATTCGATTAGTCTTCTAGACACCTACATGGTTACAACATATCCCATTTTTCTGAGCCCTTGTCTTGCCTGTTTCAATTCATCTGTGATCCGCTGACGAGTTTTTTTTGCAGGCTTATTCGTTTGTGTCTTGTGAAGTGGTATTGGTTTACCCTATATCGTTCTCTCCATCACACTCCGAATTACTTCGAGCCCCTCGTTTAATGTCATACGGTTTTATTATCGTCCGGTGCGGTCTTGCACCTGGTGTCATTCGTCAGCTCCGCGGTGACACGTCAAATGCAGGACAGAAACAATCGAGGCGCACCGGTGTGATTTAATGAGCTGAGGTTCGAGGCCCTGCAATGCGGTTTTTGACACCGGTTATAGTACAACGATCGATGTTGCCAGCTTGCAGCGTATCATTGGGTCATCATGTCTGATCGGATACAATTTGACGTACCCCTTATCAGTGAGACACCATAGCTTCCAGCATCGACCAGAATTTGCGGCGTTCAAATCAACGGTACTGCCTCTGGATGTCGCCGCACAGCGTGGAAATTTGTTGAGTGGCTAACCTCCTCTCCAGTCAGCAAAAGTCCTGCAACAATGGATCCGTATTCGTTCAATATCAACACTGCTAGCGAATTCCGTTTGCGTAGACATTTACGTGAGGTTCTCTTGCCTTACGCGCGCACTCACCTCACATCGGACCATATCGCATTTACCGAGAAGGTCGTCGAGGAGGTAAGTGTCACTACATCCATAATGCCTTGTCGACCGCGGACCGACCGAAATCGTTTAGCTTCTCCTTCAAACTCTCGAGTATGTACCCATGGCAGACGCGACATCGTTCCTCCTTCCTACAGAGCCGTTCGAAGTCCTCATGCGTTCCTTGCATTCCCTTGACCTCACACCTCCAGAGGAGAGATGGGCGACGCCATCGGAACACCTAAGATACCTCAGGACCTTCTTCCCTCCTCCTCCCCATCCGCAAGATCTCCCGACCGAGAAATACTGGCTCGAGGACGATCATTGTACGTTTCTTCCACGCATATACCCTACTTTGACTAAACTGTATACACGCGTCAGACGTGAAATTATCACTGATATGCAGACCTATATCCCCTCCCATCCTCTCGAAGCGCGCAAGGCGCGAAACTCCAACGCTTGGCAATACAAATTCTCGGGCATCCATCCCTCGCACAAAGTCTGCTCTAACAGCATTTCTTGATCTCAACCCGGTCTCGATACAGAACATAGAAGACTTACCTCCACCTCCCGTGGACGACGTCTTGTTCGTTCTACCTCTTTCCATTTTCGTTTTACGGGGTATTAATGGCTGGGTCCCGCCCTTTTGTAGGGATCTCCGCCTCACACTTGACTCTGCAACTGGTGCACGGGTACGACCATTCCTTCAATCAGTTTCGGTCCCTCCCATGAGACAACAATCCCTTGATTGCTTCGAGGACACACCTAGTGTGTCTGAATTCTTGAAGCATGATTCGCCTCTGCGGTCCCTTCCTAATCTAGACTCTCCGCCACTGTTCCCCCGAATCGCACAGGGGCGCTGTACTCGTAAAGGCGCCAGGAGCGATGCAAAGAGTGGTGTCAGCAACCCAATACGCGTCTCCGACTTAGCCTCTATGCTCCACGTGGCATCACCGGAATTGATAGACGGTGAGGATGGTGACATCAATAACCATCATAATGCGGTCGTAAGTGGGTGGGGTGGGTTCAGATTGCTTGAATGGATTTAAGATGGGGACTGATTTCGATTGTACACTCTAGCGACATTGACATATTCCTCGCCACCTCCTCCCTCTCTACATTCCTCGGATGGGAGCGAGGTCGATGAGCTGTGGAATATATCCCCTCCCGGGACGCCAGCCACGTCGCTCATGGCCGCTAAAATGGGTGTGTCAGCTCTCTCTTTATCAACGCCGATAACTGATCGTACATCCTAGACGAAGTCGAGATCCCTCGCATACGCAAATTTGGGAACAAAAATACATCGATTAATGAAAGCACAAACGGCAGCGATGTATCTGCCCTGTTAACAGTGGTAAATAGGTTGGTTGCCAACCTTTCTTCTCTGGGGTCCCTTTTTCGCGTGAACAATTCTCTCATACAAGCTCACTAACTCCATGATATTTCAAGTCCAGGCTTCTTTATCACGTCTTTCATCTCCGCTCCTACTCCAATGGCGCAGGTCCACAAGCCAGTCACATCTCAGCTGGAAGGCGTCAGAATTGGCATGCACTCTCCTCGCCCCTTCTCACCCGACCAAAGTACATCAAATTCGCTACTTGGGCAGCCTCCGTCTGCCGCCGAGGAACAAGCCAATGAGGAGGCCTCTGCTGGCCCTGTTAACCGTGCCGAGGACCTTGAGGAACAGCAGTTCGACGATGCAGTCGCGAGCATTTACGTCTCCACCCCGCAAGATCCTCTTTCTTATATCAGAGAAGAGAAACTGGACGACAAAGAAATCATGCTGATGGACGGTGAGCAGAAAATAGTTGTTCCGATTAAGCAGGTCGTGTGTTCCATGAAGCTTCTGGCCCGGGGCTTATGCGGACTCCCCTCGATTTCTATTATTGGCCCCTGTCTTTCGACGTGTATGCTGACTTGAAATTCAGTTCCGAACTTACCTCCTCCGACAACACACCCCAAAGAACTCATTCTCTTTCCAGAAGGGATGCAAAGCTTCGTTGCACCGAAAGAGCTTGGTTGTCTTAATACTTCGAGCCATGAAAGTGACGTCCTTGATCCTACGGCGTTCTTGAGACCAGTCAAAGGTATCAAACCTCTAGCACTTGATCTTTCATGGAGGTGCGTTTACTTTCTTCAACCTACTTCGCCCCCAGGATCCTTTGTCTTGTCTCTCCTGCCGACGTCTTACGAACTTCCCAGACCATTCAATTTCGGAAAAATAATCCCGACAGATGAGGAAGTCGCACAAATTGCGAAACCCATTCGGCCGGAAGACGCAATGCCAGGATACCCCGACGAGAAGTATGAGAAAACAGCTCGCAATCTCCTCGACCTAGGCACGTCTACGATATCGGCCGAAGATGTTCAATTAATTCCGAAGCGCCCACGTGGATGCGAAGAATTTGGAACGAGCCCTGCTCCCAAGCGAACTGAGGAAAGCGGACACATCGAGTACCTGCTTACACACCGAGAGAGGATGAGAGCATCCGGTACTAGATTCACGCTCGAGGGAGAAATCGAAGCACAAGGTGACGTGGACACCGAGCAGGGCATTGCGCAGTGGTCTCATAACGATGGGCATCAAGATACCCTGGCTGAGTACGAAAGTTTGTGTCAGCACGAAGGGCACCAAGGCTTGCGAGACCCATTTGACCCCGGTTATTTCTTTGACGACTCGGGAATCGATATCATGGACAATAACCTTGGCCAGTTTCCAACCGGCGAATTCGGAGTCGCACTTCGGGATGATTTACTACATGGAGTGGATACACCCGCGGCGAACAAGGATAATGTCGACAACGAAAGTGAAAACAAGGAGAATGTACCTCCCGGGGACGTAGATGATTATCACCTGGCCGAATATCAACCTGATCCCCTGGCGACCCAATACGACTGGAGCGGTTACTTTGAATTCCCTGAATCAAACACTCCGTCTTTCGAACCACTCTCGTTTGCGTCGCAAAGTCAGCGACCGGGGCCCTCAGACGATCTCGCGAATTCGAAGTTGCAAGATGTACCGCCCCTAATTCCGAGAGCATGTCGTGTCAAGCACCCCGAGGATCGTCTTGATTCGGCAAGCGAATGCGAACAGACAAACTCGAGGGCAACTAAGCGGCGCAAAATGGACGATCTTGTTCCGGCATCGTCCAAAGATTTGTTCTCGACATTCATTGGACTTCGCAACCAAGCAACGGCGAGTCGTACCCTGGAGCATTTCGAGAGCCGAGATGACACACCGACACCTCATCAAACGCTAGATCCTCCCGAACAAATACTCCCGCGAGCCGCTCCCGATGACGTGTTCGATCAGCACACGGTCCGTCTTCCCGAGAACTGGATTCCTGCCGCAGCGGTCCATCGTTACCTCGCTTCCATGGCCCTCATTCAGAAGCGTGCATTGGTCCGTGAACTGCAGGGTGATCATTGCCGAATTATCCTTGTTGAACGATATGATCTCGGTGGGGCCGATATCATCATCGATCCGGATTATGGCGTGCTGTTCATACCACTACTCCCGCTGCCAGCACAGCTTGAGCCTGCCGTCGAACGAATCTCTCGTGAATCATGGCGTTACCTGAACCTTTTGGTTATCCTCGAGGCATTCCCCGGCGCACAAAGTTACAGGGCCGACCGTTCGCAAGATACCAGACCGATGCCATCTGCCTATACTCCTCCAATATGCAAGGCTATCAAGAAGCTCAGGCGAAACCTGGGGATCGCGGAAGGCTGTGGTACTATGAACCCGCGATGTACGGTTACCTGGGCATTCGCAAACGACACTGAAGAAGCTGCAAAGCTCGTGCGATGCTTCGGCGAGGAGGCATGTGCAATTTCAAAGGAACGTGATCATGGAATACTCTGGGATGACAGAGAATGGTTGGAAGAAGAAGAACGTGAGGTGGGTGTTTCGATCGTGTTTGCAGGGTTTTCTGCGCACGTGCCGTTGATGTGGCTCTATCTCAGGGAGAGTCAGACCTCGCCGGAGTGCACGGGATGAATGCGTTCGCAGCATTCGTAATGCTGTACGACAGATCACTCGAAACCATCCTGGACTTGTCCCCTGAAGCTCGACTGGCGGATTTTGGTCAACTGCTAGGGCACGAACGTATGGTACGCCGACCATTGCCTCTTTTCCCTGTCGATTATAGCCCCATGCAGACGGTGTTGAATGCTGTCATCGAGAGAAGAGTGCAGCAACTTGCAACTGACATTGCGGACTCGGTCGTCGGTGCTGGACAGTGATATGGTTGGACCTATGATGGGCGGATAGACCTGTCACTCTGTGACATGGACTGATATTAATGTAATCCCTACTGACGCGACATCACAGTCGTAACTAATTCGCCTTGTGCGGCGTGCTCTGCGAATGCAGTAGTTCAAGTGGTACCGAAGCCATTCCGGACGTCTACGGGACAGTGCACCTCACATGGAGTGGAGGCGTGTGACCACTTTACATTTACGTCCTCCGTTGTAGTGCTTCCGGTCATCAAAGCACTTGTACGGAGGCAAGCACCCACGCACGTCCGAACATGACACGCAAATACTCGACAAAATACAGACCAAGAACAATATCTGGGCCGATTGTCCGAAAACATACTTTCCGCCCCTCTCGAGTCTTGATACACCAACAGTCCGACTCTTGCATGAAAACCTGCCGAAATATCACCATAGTTTGCATATGAACTGCGTAGAGAACGTTACAAAAGGCAAGTACCCCGTGCAAGGATTTGGGATACCTTGCGCGATTTCGCAATCGCCGACTTGAATATCTGTGTTAGGTTGCGTCTCCGTTGAGTTGGCTCTTGCACATTGTTGATGCTATCCACTCGGAATCGGCGGCGACTAGGTACAGCATCTCCTATTGGCCCCTCTTTATCGAGGTCTGTGCTCTTGGGAGAGAGAGGTGGGGTTTGCCTCTGCTATGAGACTCAGGACCTCGCCGAAACCAATTGAAGAAGGTATATGACTTACATCCAAGACCTCCTTCAACACTTCGGTGTTCCTTTGGGGGCCCTTTCTATCCGCTGCAACGTGGCCTTCGGATGGCATTACCATCGGGCGCTGACAGGAGTTCATATAGTATATGTTATCACCGCACCCGGCAAGGCTTACCTCAAGTAGCGATGCACCTTCACACTCCCTATCTATCACAAGACCCGAATCCAGGCTGGCTTGGGGTGACTCCCAAATATAAATTAAGGAGTCACTGCATGCGGTAGCTAGGAGTCGGTCGTCGGTCGAGAAGGCGATGCAATTGACTTCGTCAGGGTGCGCGAGAGTTGCCATCTGCTCGAATGTCGTGGCATTCCATATTTTGACAGTGTTGTCGCTGGAAGCACTCGCCAGGCAACCGCCGTTGTGCGAGACGGACAAAGAATATATGATGCTTTTGTGCGCGTGCACGGGCTCGCCGATAATGTGGCCCGTCGAGGCATGCCACCGACGAAGTACACCATCGCCTGAGGCGGAGAAAATCTGGGTATCATCTCGTGACCAGGCGACTGCCCATACTGGAGTTTCGTCGGCCTTCATCGGTCCAACGAGTAACTTCCCCGACTCCCAATCCCAGATGCGGAGACAACCATCCCCTGAACCTGTAAGTAATCTGCGGTCCTTCTTCGAGAACTTGACGCAGTTGATCTTCCCGTCGCCGTTTAGGTAGGCTTGGTCTCGCACGATTCGGCCGCTTTCGGTAGCCCAAACGTTAACGTTGTGATCGAATGATCCGCTAGCCAAGTAACGGCAGTCACTTGAGATGTCAAGGTATCTGACACTGCTCGTGTGGCCCTTCCAGGGCCCGTCAACTGCCGCCTGGACGTCGACGTCCCAGACGTTGATGGATCTATCCAGGCCACCGCTGGCGAGCCGCTTTCCATCTGGAAATAAAGCGAGACAGAAAACAGGCCCGTTGCTGCTCCCCAAAATCACTTCGGATACGTGGTCGAGGTTCCAGAGACGAACGGAACCGTCGTTGGAGGTGCTGACGAGCTCTTTCCCATTTGGGAGGAAGACGACAGACCAGACGATCCCGCTGTGCCCACGCAATGCGCTAACAGGCTCTGGTCGTGGGAAGTGGTTGAGTGAGAGCGAAAGCATCGTAAGGCACCTCCCAAGCTAGGGGTAGAGAGTGGAGAGAGGTGATTCGGTCGTTGTTTGGGAACCCAGGGTCTCCCCTGGACAAACCCTAAGACACACGCAGGTCCTGGGTATCACACATGCCGGACCAGCAGGCGGACGGCAGGCGGTACCAGATCAATGACTGGGATTCCAGAGTGATTCGAGGGCCAGGGAAGTGAAGTCGGACCCCTGAGTGGGTTCAAGAAGTTGGCGCTGATAGCTCGTGGGAGCGCACGAGACGCTCGCTCCCTTTAACCCCCGCATCGTCGTTGCTGGCTTCCTTGTTACCCTGGCCGCTCCAGGCCGCATCCCGCACGCGCATGGTGTGTGCATGGATTGCCCACTTTAGGTTGGATCGAGTCGGAGGATGTCAGCGGTGGACTCCTTGTCGCCTCGTCGCTCACACGCGTCTTGTCCGTTCTCTACACCTGATTCGTCGAAACCCTTGCTAGAATGAACACCGAGTCACTGGGATCACTACGCCCCGTCAAAGCAAGACTTTTTGGTTCGAGCCTCCTGACAGCCCTCTGCAGCAAGAGATTAACCACGATGCACGCGGTCGGTCGGTGATCGACATTATATCCCTGCGAGTCGTGCTGAACGCCTAGAGTTCGTATGTAGCAGCGACACTGTGGTGCATCATTGAAGGATGGACTCCCGCCCCCCCAGCAAGAGATTAACCATGATGCACACGGTCCGCCGTTGATCGACATCACTGTATTCCTGCAAGTCGTGCTGAATGCCCGGAGTTCGTATGTAGCAGCAGCACTATGCCCCATCATCGAAGCACGGAATTCGACTCGCTCCAACGTATCAAATCAAATTCCTCGTCGGAGGCTCCCCGTGAGTTTAACATTCAACTCCTGGCGGGCTCCCTGTTTGTGGACCATTTTCCGAATATCGCCGATCGTGGCACGTATCGATTAAAAACTAGATTTACGTAGAAAAGAGTCTGCGCCGGCTAGTGGCAATACTAGAGTATGGTCGACTGACAATACGATATCATAGTCCCAAATGAAAAGAGTCCAAGCCTTGGCCAGCTAGAGTAAACACTCAAAACTTGAACCCGCCTGCGAGTCCCATGACGTTTTCGGGATCCATCTGCTTCCTGATGCTCCTCAGCCTTTCGACGTTCACCCCGTACATCGCCTCGAGGGGCGTATCGGCAAGGGCATAATTTCCGTACAGAGACAGTAATTGTTCCGATTCTGGTGCATTCGCCTGGAGGTTGGCTGCACTTTCCTTGATCCCTTCGATTATTACCTCATCAGTCGTTCCATTACCAGTCCATCCAAAGACAATACTGAGGGGCGAGAACGGTAACGCCCTCGAGCCAGGCCATGCGGACGGCGATGTGCTCTGGTTGTAAACACTGGGAAGGACTGGCTCAGCGTTGAAAGTGACGTATCCATAATCCAAGGGGAGTTGGGTTCCCAAAGTCTATAATAGCCAAACGGAGAGTGAATGTCCGAGGAGATGCCATTAGCTACCAACTCACGATGCTTTGGTTCAGCATGTAATTCAAATAGTCTTCGGGGTATTCGAGCACAGATATAGTGTTGAACGCTGATCTACTCAGACCAATGGTTAACCAAGAGCCTGGCAAGATGCTGGGTGATCTCACCGTAAACCCCAGGTCGAATTCGCATCCGAAGATTGCACAAGCGACAAGAAGGACCGGGTGAAGATCTCCGTGTCGCTGTCGTTGGTCAGAAAGCCATCGAATAGTCCAGCAGGCGGTGTCGGAGCATTATAGAACAAAATCGCCACATTGATTCCCTGTTGGTCAGTCTCAGTTTCGGCCTTCACATGGGATGAATCATTAATCAGAGGGAACCATATGGCGAGTGCCAGCTCAACGTGGAGGCCCAAAACACGTGTGATCAGAATTAGACACATACCTCGCTCAGGCCCCCTCCCTGGAACCAGCCGTATGAAGTGAGAACATTTGCATTTGGGTCCGTATTATTTGCTGCAAAGTCAGCAGTTGCTCTGGTTAACTGATCGGTTTGAGATGTGTCGTAGGTGATGGTACCACCCTGTCAGCAGAAGCAGCCAAACATGTCACCAAGTGATCGATCTGTGAAATAGCGGATATCGCTTACCCAAACTTGCGTTTGTGGAAATACCCTGAAGGTGAACTGGGTCACGATCCCCTGCGTTGCGCCGATTGAGTGCCGAAGTCCTTACCGAATGTACGTGTACTTACGAAGTTGTTGAATCCACCCTGTAGAAAGAAAGTTAACTCACAATGAAACATGGGTGTCACGGAAAACCACTGTACCTTCAATGCGAAGAACAGATCCGGCTGGGAAGCGGTGACGTTCGTTACGGTACCGTTCGGCAATACGAGCTCGAATGCATCCACCGTGTCGATGGTTAAGCCATATTGATTCGCGTGCCAAGAGTACCCTGGTCACCGCGTTGCGGCCATGCGATCGCCCATCAAATTTACGCGAGCTAAACATACACGGACCAGCCAACCTACCTCCACCAAGCGTGAAGCCAGCCACGCCAATGCCCGAGACCCGACCTCCCGCAACGTTCACTCCAAATGGCTCTAGAGCGGCGTAGACGTCATCCCAAATCAGACCAGCCCCTATCGTAGCGGTTTGCGTGGTTTGATCATATGTCACGTCTGCGAAACGGTACATCGCAATTTGTACGCCGGGAGTAGAGGAGAAACCTGGGTTCAAGGAGTGCCCACCACCTTTGACCTATGCAGCATGGCTTGGAGGTGAGTGGCATAGGCGACGAGCAAAAGTCGCTACAAAACTGACGGCAAAGGGGCATCCAGTCCTTCCCAATATCTGAAGCTGTTGAATGCGGGGCACGCGCATTAGAGGGACTGCGTGTGTCGCCTCAGCGCAGAAATGGTAACGTACACCAATACCGACGTCTTCAGCCGTACCGGGCTCAAAAGAACACGCAGCTTCTTGAGTGCTCGAAATAGCAAAATGGCTAATGTCTTTGGGATATGGTTCTGTTCCTGTCGAACATGCGTGTCAATCATGGATCACGGTGGCTGCAAAATCTCGGACCATTGAAGAATACCCCTGAAGCTAATGAGACTGACGATTCGATCTCCAGACAAACTGCAGACATGTCGACTGACGCTGCGTATGTGGCCCGAGGCTGCGGGCCAGCAGCAGTCGTCGTGTGCACCCCACGATGCGCCAACAACGACCCCAAGAGCACAGCTAGTGAGGTCAGTAGCATCCGAATCATGACAATGAATGGGTACAATTTCAGAAGAAGCTCAGAAGGATAGGGAGGTGGTGAAGGTCATCAAGAAGGTTCTGCTTTTCATCGAGGGCAAGGAAATTAGTCCATTCGCTGTTGGACGGCCTCGAGGCTTGCGTTAAGCTGCGCAGCCGGGACCGGCGAGTGTACGATATGTCATCACTGACCAATGAATTTCCACTTGCCGAACAACGGCCGCACGAAAAGCATCATGGGCGTACCAGCCTGCGGGCTCGGGGCATTGTCGGGGCCCTGGCAATGATGACTCGGACACGGAAGTTACCCTGGGCGGTGCAGTGTGGCGTGGAGGACCTGGGCACGCCTCAAGCATGCACTCAGGGAAGCGGGTTTTGTGGATCAACGAAGATGAGAATATGCAAAAATAAGCAAGTAGCAAACGAGCAAAGCAAGCAGGATGAAACTAGCTGAGATGGAGAGATGTTTTGGGAGGCACGAGGTGTAGAAAGCGACCTAGAAATCATCGAGGTCCAATCATGAAGAAATGTTAGCGGATATGATTTTGCAATAACGTTGGTCGTGTTGCACCAAGTGTATCATAAGTAAATTAAACATGGACAAACCCGGTATGAAAGGCTACTCGTGGTCGAGCGTCATATATGGGTATGTTAGATTCGGATGGACTTTTGGGGAAGGGACGACCTCGAACTGGAACGTCTCGAGATTTTCTGCGTGTGAGTCTCGAGAATAGGCGGAGAACTGTGATTGAGACGAAGATGCAGACCCTGGTGTTTGCATGACAGGGGACCGCGCAGGTGAAATCGTCGATAATAGGTCGTGTGATGCTGACGAGTAGTGATGACCCGGACCCGTCTTTGACCGCGCGGCAGACTTCCGACGCTCGAGAAAGTTGCTGCCAGTTCGAATGTGGTTTGATGGAAGATACTGTTCTGGAAGTTGAGGACTGGGTGGTATACTACCATCTAGGACACTCGGTCGTCTCGGCTTGAGTGTCTCATTGGAAATAGGTCGCTCAGAGCTCTTCCGAGCCTCAGACCCATTCGTTGACTGTTGTGACCCCCCACCAGCGACAGACTTCCAAGATTTCAGTATAGATTTACGAATCCCTGGTTTCTCTTGAGGCGGAGGATTTAGGAGGACAGCTGGTGAATTTGGTCGAGAGCCTGAAAGGGAGAGTCTCGACGGGTACGACGGATATGACGATTCCTGATCAAACTGTAACTGGCCCACGTGAGCCTTTCCATTCGAACCTCTCGTGACCGCGTTCGGAACAGGTGGTGCCATGAGTTGGTCAGTAGGTGTAGACGGGTGCGGGGAACCGGAGGGCTGGAAGGAAACCCGACCAGGTGTCGGTGGTTGAGGCAGAGCACTGGTTGATGATTTACTCTTGCGCCACAACTTCTTCAAACCCTTCACACTAACAAGTGGTGCAGTCGACTTGAAGGTTTTGTCGTCATGGTCCACTACACTTGACGAGTCTGCAGAAAAGCGACTCGATGGAGTCACCAAGTCGAGTGACCCTGAATCGTCGTCTATTGAGGGTCCTGGGCCGGGAAATTCATGAGAGAACTTTTGCGCCACAGGGTCCCAATAGCTTTGCATGGGAGCCGCGTCAACTTCATAGATAGATGGGTGACGACCAAATGGATCTGGAGATAGGGGAATCGGGGAATCGGAGGCGTCGTTTATTTGGCGGGAAGGGGAAGGTGTCGTTGCTGGGTACATGGCTTGTTCGAGTTCTCGACGTCGTACTTGGCTTTCCGTCGGTACAGCAGATGAAGGGCCAGATGCGGACATGAAAGCCTTGGGAGCACCAGTGGAAACGCCATTCAAAGCCAGTCTTGGTGGTGAAGGGGGAAGATTCGCAGGCCGCGTAGGAGAACCGTTGACCGTCTCGGTCACCGAGGTGTAAGGGACGGATGGCCATGCTTTATGTAAGGGACTTGCAGATGGCCTTCTAAAGCCTTTAGATACGATAAGAAATGGTCAGAGATAATACGTACTCGGTTGGGGCCGGTGTGCGCAACTGTGATGATGCAGCTGAAAGATTGCGACGATGTGTTATTGTCGAATCCTCGTCCAGAATTGTTGTCTTCAATTGTTGAGGTGAGAATTGAGCAAGGGTCTAAAATCGCTTGTCAGAATACACCTCGGTTAGCACATTGATAACGCTTACCCTTTCAATCTCATCTAGTTTCGCTTTCATGAGATATTGACTTCGCCGTCGGTCGTTCGGGTCATTCTCGTCGTACTGCAGCAACGAGTGATCAGTCCAGGAGGCGAAGTAAGGGAATAAGTGCCAAACCTCGTCGTCGTCGTCTCCCAGATCCAAACCAAGGTCCAGGTCCTCGAAGACAGTGCCCACCCGTTTCTCTTCCCCGTGATTGCGCGATCGCTGATACTCCTGCTCCAACTCAAGAGACAAACCCTCCTTGTTGCGGAAGTCTGAAGCATCCGTCACTCCCTCTATCAAATCACTGGTTGGTGATTTGGGAACAAGGACCAAAGGTGGGGGCATAGGTCGCTTTCCAACAGCAGTGGAAGGTGACGACCTCCGTTTAAATTCTGCGGAATTTGGAATTGATACACTGAGAGAGGGTCGTGACATTTGTCGCATAATATCCCGAACTTCGTCGACATCGTCTGCTTCACCACCTTCCTCTTGTCCCTGTTCGGGAAGAGTGGTGAGTGACGTCGCATCCAATGCGAGCTCTACCACGTTAGGATTATTGGCCTCCCGTCTCACCCCGTCTGACTCAGCATGGATTTCCGTCCAGGTCTCGGCATCGGTACCAAACATATCTCTGAATGGGTCATTACCCATAGTAGAAGTCATGCGTGCAGCTGCATCGGCGTCCGGAGATTCTGAGAGAGGTGTATACTCCGCATTATCAAGCTGTTCTCCTTCATCGGAGTCATCCTGAGATCGCAGAAATGGTGGTTTATGCATTCTCTGGACCAATTTGAGGTCGTACGGAGCTCGCTTCTCATCCACTGAGCTGCTTGAGTCGAGTGTACGTGACCGGGAGTCAGAACGACGACTGGAACGGCTCTCCGTCCTTTTCATACGTCGACTCCGCACCCAAGGCTCATACCAAGTAGCTCTCCGTCTGTCAATGTCAAATTCTAGCTTTGCAAGGATCGGTATGATTGAAGGTGAATGCAAACCGGGTAGCTCGATATCATGAGGCCCGTGATCTGATGAGCGGGAGGTATCTGGAGTATTTGGTTCTGAATGCGACGAAGAGGCACCCGCGGACTTGTCGTGAGACCGGGTATCTGATACAGATGACGCAGTCGAGGTGGAGGTGGAGGGAGTGATGGGGCACGCGAGGGGACGTGGATGCTCAGTTCGCGTAGGGGTAACCAGAGGACGTAAAGACTGCGACGGGCCGTTGGGCACCACAGTAAGACCAAGACCTAAAGGATTGGAGTTCCCACTTTGAGATGAGGGGATGACCTCCTCTCGTTCCGCGCGAAGCACTCTTGTCCATATGTGTTTCCATATCTCCTCTGACAGCCTTGGACCCGGTTCTCCGCCGGCGTCGCCGGAGGTGGGAGAAGAAGGTAGAGGGCTGTTCTGCCTACCCTGCGGGGAGGCAGTCACGAGGTAAAGGACGATTCCGATCGTGCTGGGCAAAGCATATTCCCTTGCGATGACGACCAGCTGCGCTTGAAGCGTAGACTGCAGTGCCACAAGAGTTCCGCGGCGGAACTGGGTGTGATATCCAGACGCGGTCGATGGAGGAGGGGCGAGCTCGGTGGAGTCGGAGGTATCAGCGTCATGAGGGAGGTGCACTGGGGGTATTACGTGTATGAGATATTTGGACTGAACCGGAGATACCAAGTTAAGGGCAGTTGCAGTAGATGGCGTCACGGAGCGCCAAGAGATATCAGTATTTGATGTGGATGGCGAATTGCCTAAATGAGTATGAGACGAAGATAATAATGAAGCAGACAAGGTCATCGCGGGCAGCGGCATAGATACACCAAGAGCGTTGGCCAGCTTTGCAAGGCGGTGGGGTGGAAGAGGCGAGCGTGGAGGAGCCCACCCCGGTCCTGGACCAGGACTCTGGGAGTGGGCAGAGGAGGAGTTTCGTTGTGACTGCATGGCAAGTGGGGTCCGTCGATCGTACAAGAGAAGACACGGATCCAGGACTTGAAGGTATCCTGATCCAACAAACGCTCAGGGTCGTGACGCACAGATGATCCTGAACGGGGCCACGATGAGCTGCGCCTAATAGGACCGGAAGGGGGACGCACCTCGCGGGTATGGACATCAAAAGGGAGTCGATGGTGGCTCCGAGCGTGTTCGTGACCAGCGCTGAAGAAAGTCGATAGCTTCAAAACGACTGCAGCTCACGTGACCCTTGTACGGGAGTTGCTAACACGACGCTCGCCGGTTCTTTGTCGTCCACTCCATGTCCGTGGGTGGTGCCATGCCCTCGTTATTCGTCGAGATGGTGGTTTGGGTCATCAACAATGTGTTTAGAGTCTCGAGTCTCGGACCTAACTGACACTCCGGAACCTGTCTAGTTCGCTCCATCACGACGAGTGCTTTGGCAACCGAACGTGCCCCATTCCGGCCCGGTGTATCGAGCCAACGTCGACATACGTTTTCCTCCTACTTGGATCGTAATATCGGGCGTACAGTGTTGCCCAATGCCCATCTGCCATCGGATAATGTTCCGAGGGATCCTCAGCTCCCATCGGTTGGGGCTCCCAGGACTGTCATTCGCCCGATACCCAGACGGCGTTATTTCATGTTCTCGATATAGTACAAGACTTTCCCGGGTCAGAAGACGGGCCGTGGAGCGACAGTTTACTCAGACACTCGGACACTGTTGGTAGCAGTTCTTCATCGACGGGTGGCCATCGATGGAGGGTTGCGGGACAATGGAGACAACGGAATTCGATCGACCTGGAGGTTGTGATCAACATTTTTGATGGCCATGAGGACCGCCTCGAGGCACAGTAAAAGTGAATTTAATTGCACTCTCGAGATGCAAGGTTGCGTGAGAAGTGGGAGGCCGGGGACAGTGGGCGTCCGAATGCGCGGTTTCTCCCCGTGGGTTGGTTCTGGCCTCGAGCGTAAACGAGGATCACGACCTTGGTGACCCCATTGTCCTTTTTCCTTGGCTTCTTCCTTTCTTCGACTCCGTTCTTGCCTTTTATCACATTGCGTGTACGATCTCAGAGTTACCCTTTTTCATTTGAGCCCACGACCCACACACGACCCAGACGATGGATCAACACCAGCAGCACAACCAGCATATCCCCGATGATCACAACCCGAATCTCTCGCAGACGGGGCCTTATGGCTATTATCCTGCCGAGCACGAAAACTCTTACTCTCTCGCATACAACCACCAGATGCACCACCAGCACTCTTATCCGCTTCAGCATCCTGCCACTCATCCGCGTGGGTGCACTTCCTCGCGTTTTTCACTTGCCTCTGCCTCATGTTGATCTGATAATGGGCTCGTGTACTTTGTATGTAGGTCATCTCTCCGCCCCAGACCTCCATCAAAGCCTGCAGTTCCATAATCTCAGCCTCATGTCCACGCATCAATATCCGCCACCCGTGTATACCTCATCGCCACAACATGTGTCAATGGCCCTGCCTGCAGGCTCTCCCCCTCCGCCCTCCCCTCACATGTATGATCCCTTGTCCCCTCCCATTTCAGGATCAGACACATCTGCGGACGGCATCTACCACCATTCGAGAAACAGCAGCGGGACTGGCTCCCCTTCATCGTCCAGAGGAGCCAGCTTAGTACATCGCACTTCTTTACGTTACAACCCGACCCCTTCCCCAACAACAAGCTCTTCTGGCAGACGTGGTCGCGGCCGCTCCTTGAACGACTCAGACGACGAAGATATGGGTGCCACTTTTGTCGAGAACCTCGCTCACTCGCGCAAAGAAGCGACGCGGCGGCAAAGGATCGAGGCTGAACAGAGGCGAAGAGACGAACTACGCGACGGCTATGCGAAATTGAAAGACGTCCTCCCTGTTTCAAACCAGAAGAGCAGCAAGGTTTCGCTGCTCGAGCGAGGTAGGCCTCACCGGCCGTGTTGATGGTCACTTTCTCACTCGTGTCTTTCTTTAGCGACCAACCATATCATCTTCCTGGAAAAGTCCACACAAGAGATGCAGGCTCGTCTCCTCGTGCTGGAACAGGAAGTTCAACGGTTGCGTGCTGTTAACGAAAAAATTTCCCTTGGTGTCAATAGCACTCCTCCACCTGCCAATAACATCCATGGCGTTGACAGCAGGCCATTGTCGCCTCCGCCCGAGCCAGGGATGCCGAGCCACTCTCTCACTCATGTGCAGGGACAGGAGCCTCCGCGGGAGGACTCTCGCAGTCCACCCACATCTGAAGGGTACTAAATGGAAACCCAAATCAAACGTGCTACCATATCGGACGTTACTCCTTTTTCACCCTCGATTTCTTTGTTTTTCTTAACATTCTTGCCTCTGCATATTCTGTATTTTTTGTATTCCTGCTTTGGGCGAAATTAAGGGAGAGGCGACTAACCACAACAAGACCTGCCGAGCTTGCGGCGCTGGTCGCACAGCGCGGTGCGCGAAATCACTTTCAAAACGCCTCCTTTCCCGCCTCCCTTTCCCCCTTCTCCACTGCGTTGTCAACGACTCGACGTTGTTGGCAGGCTGCTCAAGTCTTGTCTTGTCGATCCGAGAGCGCGCTTACTATCGGCCGCGTCATCTTGTCGATCGATAAGCCCACCGACTTTTTTTTCGCCCCGTTTCTTCCGACCTGCACCACCCCCAGTGGATTTGGTTCACACTCGCACAATCTCCCTTGCGCCCCTTTTCCGGTTCATTTCTTATTTTCTCATCACTCATTCATTGCCCCCTTCTCGACGGCCAATCATCCATTCACGATACCATTCAGCACTAGCACTATCCCACCCCTGTTACCCTCACACGGCTCTACATCGACCGAGATTGGATGCTTGCCCACCCCACCTTGCCACGACCGTAGGAACGATATAACGACCGAACGAACCGATTCTTGACGAATACTTGACGAATTCACGCGACGGAACAAGCAAGGAGCATGCGCCGAGTTTTGTGATCACCCGTGGAAGCGGCTCGTAGTGGTCAGCTGCTCACTCCGCCCCGATTTGGAAAGGGAGAATGTTTGGCCCTGGCTCTTCTGAGGGGAGCTATTGTTGTCGCCGGGTGCCCGCTCCGAGAGTGGGCTGGAGAAAAAATGGTTTGCCGAAGGAGGGATGGTAATGGACCGCTCCAGAAGGACCTGCTGCCAGGACAGACTGTGATATGTTTCGATACATCGAACTACTCTGTTTCCATAGTCACAGTACATGCGTATCATATCCTTTTTCTTTTTGCAATTTAAACGAATCCCCCGCGGATGATCCTTGTCATGTCACTCGCTAGATTCCGTCTGGCTTTGACAATAGCGACCGACGTGCTTGGCGGGTCGGCGCAGGCCGTCAGCTGGCGCCAGGGTACGAATATAGGGGAATTGCGCGAGGGGGACCCTCCATTGCAATCAGGCTCAGCAAGCTCTGACCTCACACAGGAACTCGTAATATCACATATCAACGAACCGCTAACCCTGAGCTGCTGCGCAAGGTCATATCATCTTTACTGGACGCCGATGGGCCCAGCCACTGCCATCGGAGAATGTTGACAGCGTGACGTAGCGAGGGTCTTGCCAAATGACGAAGTAAGTTGTAATGCATACAAACCTGGGCAACAGTTTACGCTCGCATCATTGACTCGCAGTGTTCCTCGGCGCCTGGATAAGCTCAAATTGACAAGCGTATGTGAAATGACGATAGTGAATACGGTATTTCTCTGATGCCCATGGGTCGGGGTTTCCACGCAGCTGCGCAGGAGGTGACGACCCTGAATCCGCGGCGCATGGTACATACAGGATGGACCGAACCGGACAAGTCTGTCGGAGCTTGAGCTAGGGTCGAGAACGCGGATGTGCCAGTGATGCGACTTGGGCGGAGGGCTTCGCTGAATGGGTGTCCGGATCCGGCGCGCCCGTCGGCCCGTGTGCATTACGAGTTAAGCGTAAGCAGTCTGCTCATCGTGCTCTGCTGAGAGGAACGTTTGGACTTCGGATCAGTACGTCGGTTCCGGGTATGGAGCTCTCAAGACAGCATCGTCGACGCAAGATTGAGCCATTGCCGTAGGGAGAACCCGGACGGATTCAGCAAGACTGCGGTGCCTTCCCGAAAGGGTGGTCTACTATGGAATGCGGCGGAGATGAAATGGGCATAGTCTTTGGGGGGTAGACTTGTTCCATTCTTTGATGAGAGGGGAAAGCTGTAGCGCAGACGTTTATCAAAAGAGGGATGAGGTGATCTGCGGCAGAATGACATGAGGCGTGCGCTCTTGGGTGGCAGGAACGCCGCATGAGTCATACGCTGATACTGGCACCGTCCGCCCTTTGAAATCGGCGCACATCGCATTTCGGGCGGGCAGGGGGGTTCGCAGAGGAGATCACGGGGGAAAGGAAGGGTATTGAGCGGGAAGGGCAAAGTATGGTTGGAGAGGTAAAGTTCGGCAGGGCATGTGGCGTACCGAGCTGGAATATGTGTCACACGAATACAAAGAGGCCGATGCAGATCTTGTGGATAACAAAATCAACTGGCAGATCAACGATCCCTTCTGCACACTTTTGGGAAAATTGGACAGCGAGAGAACCACACTCCTGGTCACGCAGTCACGCGTGACCACCACACGACATATCCCACCCCTTCTTTCGATCTCGCCTCTCCTCCTTCCAGTTGCGGTGCCAGGACAAATTCAACTGGCCAGGTTCCCGAGCACTACAGCCATCTACAGGCGTTTTTTTGCGCTAACTTAACTTGTCACTCACAGGGCCTTCCAAGCAGAGACCTGCGCTCAAACAGCGCGGTCTGTTTGGCAAGCGATCAAGGGACAGGTCATCCCTTTTCATCTGGTTCATTTCTGACCAGCTTCTGAAATGGAAGGGAATCCCCGTTACAACGTCGCTGGCCGCGATTCGTCGCATCAAGGCTCTACATGGAATATTCTTTCGCCCCACTCGCTCTTCACCCTCGGGTGATGATGATCGTTCGACCAAAGACTTTTCGTGGTCTCGACAAATGGTGCGTTTGCGATGTATTTGCTATATCCATCTTGGGATGCGCTGAGTTTGTTCCCAACGGAGTAGGCCACGCAGCTGATGCGCCTGTTTTACGGCGTCCTTCGTTCGCCAAGCATATGTTCCCTTGACTGATCATATCTCGCTTTTTGACTGGAGTTAACCTGCCGTAGATTGCAGTGTCGTGTTGACGGCCATTGGCCACTCGGTAAACATGCCAGGCGTGCACAGAACGTGAGCAGAAAAGGTATAGTGCTATACTAGTACGGTCGAGGCATATACGCTTTGATTCAGCAATCTCCCGATCAACGGAGTAAGGGGACAATGTATGAGGCATTGCTTCTTACCTCCTCTCCGTGCCAGTCAAGGTTGATGTGAATGCCGCGGGGAATGAAGCGTTGCGTAGAGCCAGGGTCCGTAACACGGTCGGTGGTGCGATGCACTCGGATTGCCCAGAGAGGAGTGAGCGAACGCCTTGCGAGTGCGTGTCTTTGCTTAAAGTCTAATTACGTAGGTAGGGTCACGTCACTGCCATCTGATGGGGACTAGTGGGTGCATTCGCCGTCGAACGACGCTACGCTTCGACTGCTTCCCGTATAGATTTCCGGCTGATTCGTCAGCATGATAATTAGATCAGTGACGTTCATTTCAGTAGTGTGGTGTGATGAGGAATGTTGTTGATGGTGAATTGGAAGTCGAAAGTGGAACAATAGGGTGAGTTGTGATAAGAGGGGTAGGTAAACATTTCGAGGGGAGACGGATCTGCGAATGACTTCACCGGTGACGCCAGGGAAAAGTTTCCGTGCGATCCAGGGCGCACTAGGTCCCTGGAAGAACAAAGGGGGTTGGCGGCTAATGATAGTTATTTTGTTTTGTTTTTTGGGGGGAGATGTATATTTGGAGTCAGAAGGGCGAGCGTGACAGAGGAAATGAAGCTGACGAGCCGAGATTGCAGCGTGTGGATAACGCAGATGATCGGTGGTATGGATGATGCGGCGTACGCGCAATAGCGGTGCGAGATGAAGAAAACGTTGCAGAGGGAGAGCACATGTCGCCAGGGGCTGGGAATGGAGGAGAGAACGGTCGCTGGGACCGGGCAGCCCTCGGCCAAGCCGGATCTTGGGCCTGCTAGTGGCCGGGCCCGCGGGGCGGAGGACATGTGGAAACGGAAAAGCAGTGCGGAGATAACTGGGAAAGCGGTCGGACAACCAAAGGCGTAACACGGCAGGGCACCGGGGAGTGCTCCCGTTCCTTCGGTGCACCCCTGCCAGATGGCAATATTACATAAACATTGCACACCATAAGGTTTGCAGGGACTATAAATTCCGCACACGAGGCCGCTAAAATACCCAGATTGCCAATTCTGTGAACGTGCGAATGCATCCCCATATCGGGCGAGGGTCTTTTGAATGAGGGTGATATTTAGGCGGGATCAGATGGGCGGGTTCCTCATCCTCTTCCTTAAAACCCCCCCCGACCTCCTCCTCACCCGACGTTTCTTTTCTCTTCTCTTCTTCTTCTTCATTCTTTGCTTTTGTGCTCTTTTGTGCGGTTGGGACGACAACGCCGGCTCTTTGTTGTTTTCACGTAAGTCTCCCCGTCCCCATAGCCGACCAGCGTCTCATCACCGCTATATCAGGTCTCCTCGTATTCCAGTTCTTTTTATTCAGCCCTTCATCTCTGCATCTCTACGACGCCATGGAATCCACTCTTCTCGAGCACCCTCGCAGCCCCACCTTCATGGATGCCCCCTTCACTTACGACTCCCTTTCCAACCTTGAGCCTTATCTCCAGTACCCTCAGTCCCCTTATGGCGTTTCTTCCATGGCTTGTATGTCTCTCTTTCTTTTATTTCTATATCTGGCTCACCTCTTTCAAAGTGCCCGGCCCCTCGTCCTCATCTCCGCGTCTTGACTTCAACACCCTCAACCTGACCAACACCATCGGCGAGTACTCGTACACCCCCTCTGCCAACTACACCACCGCATCCCCTGGTCGTCCCTACACCCCTCCCGACAACGGCATCTCTCCCCCTGCTGTCTACAACCTCAGTGCTGGAGAGCTCTCCTCCGATGGCCTCACATCTGGCAGGCGCAGCCGCGGCAGTGGCACCCATTCCCCCTCGTCGGTTCACAGCGTCCCATACGCTTCCGTCCCCCGCTCTCATCGTTTCAATCCCATCGCTGCTCCCGCTACTCGCTCGGCGGCAAAGACCCCGAGACGAAAGGCTCGCAACGACGACTCGGATGAGGACGACGACGACTTCCAGCCTGCAGTTACCACTGGGAATACCACCGATATCCGCCGTGAGACCATCCGCCGTCAGCGCATCGAGTCCGAGCAGAGGCGTCGTGATGAACTTCGCGACGGCTACCGCCGCCTCAAGGATGCCCTCCCCGTCTCCAACCAGAAGTCAAGCAAGGTTTCCCTCCTTGATCGCGCTACCACCCACGTCAAGTACCTCGAGATGACCGCACAACAACTTCAGACGAGGCTGCAACAGGCCGAGAACGAGGTTCAACGACTCCGCACGTGAGCGTCACCCCGCTTCATATCTACAACCTTGTCTCACCATCGGTCTAGCGTTAACGAGGCATTGATGCTTGGCACTGCTGAGCAGAGACACGCTGCTGCTGCTGCTGCGGTCGCAGCGGTGTCGCAACAGTCACAGTCAAGTTTTTGATTGTTGACCTCGTCGTCCCGGACCTCAAAAACGCGCCGCTTCGTCGGTTACATTATCTTTCATGGACTATTATTGCAGAGATGACTCGCATGACTGGAATACCTGCCTGGATCGCAGGTCGCATTACTACAATGGACACTTAGCATCGCACATTTTTTATTCTGCATTGTTTACGACACCCTTTCCCCTTACCCCACGTGTCCCTCAGGTCCGCTGGCCACCATCCCCTGGCCGCTTCTCCGGCATCCTTGGTTCGCAGACCATTCGGCCGCGCCATCCTGCTCTTGGCGTGCAAATCTGCTCAATCGTTAGCCTGCGGTTAGCTGTTGACTGGATAGCCCCCATTAGAGCTGGAGATCGATGAAGATTGGACTTCCTGGTCTCGGTTGATAGAAGATCCGACAAGACGCCGACGCGAGACCGCAGCACTTTATGAGGTGCTTGGTCACGCCACTCATATAATGCTCGCGCGTTCCATCTTGTTTTTGATCAGTCCTCTGTCGCCTTCTTGTCCCATTCCCATTCAGTCCACGCGCACTTGTAGGCGAACGACCCCTTAGTTGGGGTTACGTGCCTCGTGCGAGCCGATACACTGGCATCATCTTAACCTCCACGTCTTCCTATTACCATGGCCGATTTACATACCTGACCAGACCGCACTCACGCATTGTTTATTAACCCCTGATTTATACGCACGCATTTCCTCAAGTAGGCGACTGATCACCGCTTGCTCTACGCCCCTCCCCACTTTCATCCAGACCTGTTGGCGAGACGTCGACGTGCCTCATCGCGCCCCTGCGCGCCCCTTCGCCGTGCTCATTGTATGGGAACGGCTTGTGGACACTGGTGTACTCGTCGGTCGGGATACAGGGTTCAAGGTCTGCAAGGGCTGTTGATGAAAGATCGTCCAGGACACGATATGCTCTTCCCCCACCGGACCTCACGATTTCACCCCTGTTGCGCTCGCCCCTCGTCCTCTCGCTAGTCGACCGTACGTTGGATGCTTGAGCGCCTCGAGCGAATTGTTGGTGGTTGGTACTGGGTTGAGAGCGGATCCCTATGGTCCCCATCCTGCCTGCTTGCGGGCACCGGAAGTGTCGCTATCTGGATCACGCGTCATGTCTCGATATTCCCTTGTTACGCCCTACTCGACGCTCCCCTCATGATGTTACCGCTTGCCCCCGTTTTGTACATCCTACTAGCACTCGCCTCGCCCTGGCACTTGACGTCTGGTATCATCGTTATCCGCCTTTCTCTTTGACTGCATATGCGCTCGTCGTTTCAGTCCCGCATTTAACCTGTAGGTATTGTGTGTATCTGTCTTGGTTCTCGACATGCACCAAGCTGTACTGCGTCCATGATGTAGCACCGCTGTTGTTCTGACCTATAATCTAAAACGACCATCGCTATCCTGATTGTGTGATCCGCCCTGAGCCCGATTGAACGAGCTTGATAATCGATGGGAGAGATCTTGGAGCACCGGGTTATCCTCCGATCGATCCGATTTCTGTTCTCGAACCGCCACGCCGAACACAATGTCAGCACCAAAAGGAACAAATTCTGACAAGTTGGCCGTCCAGCGCCAGCTGAAGATTAAGGTTGGCGCAGCCAAACGGTGCGAGAGCTATACCCTGCCTATCTCTCCCAGGAACGCTGACCACGTCACATCGACCGAATATATTCAGACTGCTCAAGGAACACAACCTGTACAAAGCAGAAGCGAACGACCGCCGTCACAAACTCGACCGAATCGTCGCGGAGGGTGGCGAAGAGTGGGAGATCAAAAATGCTGTACGTGTCTCATCTCGCCTCGTCACACACGCACACACCACTTTCTGCTGCTGCGTGTCCGTGCGTGCGTGGACACAGCGCGGAAATGAGACTGCGCTAATTCCTGTGTTCTCGGTTTCGGTGACTCTTTGCCACTTTCCATCGGATGATCGTGTTCCATAGAAGAGGTTATTCGAAGAGTCTGAGAGAATGATCAAGGATACTGGCGATCGCCTGGAAAAGGCGATCCAGGAGCTCAAGACCCTCGTCGTGAGTTCTTCCATTTCATTACAGCAAATGCCTCCTATCTACCACGGAAAAACACAGGATTCCGTCAAGTCCAGGCCCGAGTTCTCCGAAGACAAGGAGTTCCTGGAGGCCGAGAAAGAACTCACAGAAGCGACCGGGTAAGTTTGTCCGATATGTGGCTGAAGAAGAAGCACACTTTAATTCATACCACCAGGGCGTTGCTGGCCAACATAGCGCCCTGAGAAGTTGTCTTAAACGCCACGCCCGCACTGTCGACGAAACCTACGTGGAGTTGGTTTTGGATGATACTCCATCCGTTCCTCATATCAGAGACGCCCGGAAGTTTTTGTTGTTTCATAGATTCTTACCACCGCCGTTCCATTGTACTCGTTTTATTCCCGTGTGTCCATATTTACTCCACGGCGTTGTGAGTCTCCAGTACTCCCGGGCTCCTCCTGTTCCCGCGCGGCCTTGAGGCGTGTCAGGGCATTCAGGATGCCCATCCATGCGTCACGACCTGCCCTCTCTTCTTGTAAACCCAGACTGACCTCCCCTGTGCCTGCACCGTCCGTGGGGATGGTCACGCCCAGCGATGGGGGAACGAACCCGTGGGGTGGTGCGTTGATCGCAGAGGCGGCGATGCGAGACTGTCGAATGTGCGCGAGCGACGAACGGATGGCGACCTGTATAGACCGCCAAAGTAGTGATGACTACATGTTCCGGGGGATGAGAGAGAGAGACCCACGTCCAGTCGCTCAAAGTATTCGCTCACTTCGAGGACGAACTGCTCGGAGCGTTCCTCTCCTTGGGGAAGGTCATCGTCGGGTCCGTCTGTCTGTGGCAGCGTGAGGAGTGAGACAGATGACGCAGCGAGGGAGAGCAGGCGTCCAATGTCCTGCGTACGGCGTCATTCGGTTAGAGGGAAGAAGGGGCGGGGGAGCGAACCCGCTCTACTTCTCCGAGCGCGTATATCTGACGCGCTGTTCGGCTCGAGGTCCATATTGGATCGATTTGCTCGCTGTGTTCATGCTCTGGTTGCGACATGAAAGTGATCGAGATACCGTTTGCACGTGATTCTTGCTCATATGAGGGCGGCGTCGAATTGACCCCTCTCTCTAGAACGATGATATCGACATCTCAAGACTGTCATCTCCCTGTTCTGGACCAATTTGTTCGTACGGTTTGGGGTAACTCCCAAGCCGTCCTCAAACAGCATCCTGATGGTTTCGAGTTCATCGACCTCGGCGGATACTTTACTGCCTTTCACTCCTTTTTTGCAGGGATGCTGAAGCATGACAAGTTACTCGTGAGGGACGAGTATCGCGTGGCATCCCAAGCATTGGAGGCAGACACATATAAAGTGGGGGCTTACGTTACAGGACAACCCGGTATCGGTGAGTCTTGGACAATATTTGGGCACTCTGAACCTGAACTGACGCTTGTCTCCTGGCAGGGAAAACGCTTTTCCTCGTGTATTTACTTGTTCTACGTCTCGGCCAGAAACAGCCGGTTGCGGTGCAGTTTTTGGATGGCAAAGAATTTTACGCGCTCTTCAGAGACTCCACTGTTGGTTTCCACTCGCTCAATGATTCAACACCACTATATGAATGCCCCTCCGTGTGGGCTCTATGTGACTCCAACAGTGATGTCAGAAGTCCCGATAGTATCTTCAAAGGTCATCAGGGTATCCGAATCATCCAGACAACGCCGCCTAATGCTTCGTGTTGGAAAGGATGGAGCAAACAAGTTGGCGCTGAGCCCTATGTCATGGACATTTGTCCTGACGAGGAGGTTGCGTACCTCGCGCAAGTGATACATCCTGCATTGCGGCGGGATCTGACGAGATGATCAGCATGCTGTTGGGACTGGACGTTCACCGCGCGAAGACTCTTGCGGAGAAGTGGGGCAATGTTCCTCGCTTGTTGGTGCGATACATGGATAAAGAAGACTGGGCAATCGAAACTCTTTACCGTCAAGGTGCCCGAGAAGCTGTCCGTGAATCTCAAATCATGATGGACCAAGGAACACAGTTAAATTTCCCTAACGAGGACCTGTCACGGTTCTGTTTCCTTCAGCCGATGAAGACACCCACCGGGGCTATCTGTCGCGAGCTTGCTTACCTTGGTGTGCCTACGCAAACCCTTCGCTCCATCTTAGCAAAGGCGCTCCAGGGGCAAAACAACCTCATGAAGCTACAGTTCTATGATGCTTTGAGCTACCATCCAAATACTCGTCAGGCAGCTGGTTTTATCTTCGAATCTTGGTTCCACAGCTTTTTCATTGTGGACAAGAAGATAAATTGCCAATGGGTTGTGCAGGGCTCGGGCAACGCCATAGTTCAGTTTCCTACCACGTCCACGACAGCAGGTGTGGATCTCATTCCTGTTACCAAAAATGCACCGGTGTCTGCAATGCCCCCATACTACTGGGTTCCCTCCAAGACCAATTTCCCTGGCATAGACAGTGTTCTTGTGCTCGAGGATGGGATTTTCGCCTTTCAAGTGATCATGAACTCAGGTCATAGCACATCACCGATCGACAGCTTGAAGTGCTTACGAAAGATGTTGCCTCGCAATCTGAAGACTCTTCCCTGGAGAATGGTGTTTGTGGGACCAGAAGAGGGTCCACTCAAAGCTGTCGCAAGACATTGGAACGGTCAGCTATTCTTCAAGACAAAAAGGAAATCCATGCCCGTTGGGTGGTCAGCGGTGGACCCAGTCCAGTATGGTGTCACTTACAGGGTATGTAAGTTTGTTCATCCATTGAGCGTTTTCTGACTCGATCGTTAGGAACATCACGACGAGTCTGATCCGGCGCCGATGGAGCCTGAAGGGTCGTCGAAGGCGTCTGAAGAGTTGTCGATGGAATCGTCGATGGAGGTTGCAGAGTGACGGACGGGCGCCGACATCAATTGACAAATTTATATTTCTCATCGCATGTTGCCTCACTGAAGGAAGTAAAGTCATGTAATAACAGTGCCCAAATCACCGTGTATCAGTAGCTGCATGGCAACACTGCGCTTTCTGTGTTTTCAACACCATGAAGTGTTTATGGAGCGCCTACGATCGCAAGTGTCTAGGAAGAAAGGGACATATATGTAAGCGATACCCGGACGATTTTGTAGTCGTGATCCCATTGGTTGAGACTATCACACGGATATTCCGACAACACGCTATCACTCTGTACTACTTACACACACACTCGGGTTTGAACACGGTTTTTTTTGTTCCCGGGTTTCCAACATCCAGAGCAAATAACACAGCAAAGCAGCAGAGCAAATAACAAATACAAGCGAATTATTATCGGGTCGTGTCATAGTGTAGTCGCCTCAGGCAAGCCTTGCCTTCTTAGTGGGCTGTGGCACGGGCTTAGGATCCCCTTCCTTGCGCTTCTTCGTCACTCCACCACTCTTTATGTTGCTCAACATGTCCTTGATTCTATCCTGAACCACGTACGAGATCTTTCCGACCTCGGAGTCGGCACTATTGAACGTGATCGCGTTCCGGATCATGAGGTCCATGTCAGCCTCGAAGGCCTCTATTGAGTCGTACTTGTCGTTATCCAGCTTCGTGCGAATCGTTCTAAGGTCTCTTGCATCCTTCTTGGGAATGACTTGGAAGTACGTCGGGATGCCCAAGAGTACAGGGTCGACAGGCTCTCGGAAAACGAAGGAACTACGTCAAAGGTGATTAGCAGGTCATCCCGAGCCAAGCCACTGCGCTAGAACACTTGCATCTCTTCTTTCACCAACGTCGTCATTAGTCCTTGCAGGCTTCGTTTCTCGGCCCAAGAGAGCTTCTTCTCAAATGCCTTGGTCCATTCCTTCTTGAACACTTTTTCCACCGCATCTGCACAGTTCACGGGGTAAGTCGTAGGAGGGTTGAATTTGCGACAATTGTCGAAGACGAGGTCGGCGTCCTTGGCGAAATCCACCATCGTGGAATATTTGCCTTCCGTCAACTTCTGGCCCATAGTGCCAAAGTCCATCGGGTGGGCGATCTCTTCATAATAACTAGACACGAGTCAGTAATGCTCGGCGATTCTACTGGTCGATCAAACTTACGTAGGGCAACCGTCCCTTACTGGGTCTACTGGTTGGGCAAAAATGGGATATTCGGGAAGTTTCGAAATCACCCTCAGCACATCTCTACATTTCTTCTCGTTTAGCGGAGTGATAGAAGGGGCAGCCCGAGGCTTTGAAGGCGTAGGCTGAGCGTTGGTAGCTTCCCGCTCTTTCCCTTTGATGGAGATGCGTGGTGCCTCCGGAGCTGGTACGGGAGTTGGTACAGGTTCGGATCCTTTCTTCTTAGGCTTGGGCGGTGCAGAAGCAGTCTTCGGCGCAGGCGCAGGAGGTCGTTCAGGGACTGGCGTACTGGTACCGCTAGAGGGCCCATTCTGCTTATCTTTTCTCGATATAGGCGTAGCAAACGTCAAAACGTCATCCTCATCGCTTTCAACGTTTGGTTTTCGACGCTTCCCGGGGGGTCCACTACCCGATGCTTTGGCCGGAGGAGATTCCCTGACTATCTTGCGCTGACGCTTCTCGTCCTTTTCCCTTTCAATCGCGATAACCTCTTGAAGCAGGTCGTGAGATCCATCGTCGACATATGGTGGCGGCGCCTCGTCCGGAATCTTCAGTTTGCGAGCCTTGAACTTAGGTGCTTTAGAAACCTCCGCGGATTTCTCGACCGGCTTTCCGTTGACTTTCTCCGTAGGTTTGACTTGGGCGCCGCCCACTTTGAGCTTGATGATTGGTCGGGGAGCAGGCTGTTCGGCAGTAACGGGGAGAGGTACCGACGCTGGCGTCGAAACCCGTGTGCGTTGTGGCTGAGGTTTCTGAGGCAATTGTTTGACCACGATAGATGGTAACTCTTTTCGCGCAGGTTCCGCAGTCTTGTTGGCAGCCTCAAGAGTCTTGTTGATGCGATTCCACACTGATACCCCGTGTTGCTTAGCGACAAACACTTCCTAAGAGTTGCCACTCACATTTCCCGAAGAAGGTCTCAAGAAATATGGCTTCGGTGTGCGCATAGCTACCAGAGACGTTGTATTGCTTCGCGTTTGCGATCATGAGACGGAAATCGGTCTCGAACGCAAAACGATCCTTGTAATGGCCTTCCTCAAGCTTAGCGCCCATGGTGCTCAGGTCCATCGGGTTTTTGATAACCTCATAGTAGCTAACAGGAGCCTGTCATTACATGGATCAACAACGAAAATGGTGAGACAGACTTTGGTGCATGGTCCCGTAAGGGATCGACTGGCTGCATAAAAATCATGGCATTTTTGTGCAGCTTCAGTTTCTTGAGCGCGTTGCGACAAGCACGCAAGTCGTTCACGCTCATCCCCCCTGTCTGCGCTTTGGGAACATGAGGCGGCTTGATGAAACCCGCAGGTTTTGGTTTTGGCTTGGCTTTCGTAGGCACAGGAGGCGGCGGCATAGCTCCGGAACGTGCAGCGGCAGCGGCAGCAGATGGCGTCGAAGTACGAGCTGCACTAGGCATGATCTTGAGCTTGGGGGGAGCAGGAGCTGCTGGTACAACATGGGCACGCTGAGGCGGACCGCCAGTCTTGATCGGTCGCTGCACTCTGGCCGATACTTTCACTGAGGGAAGCTGAGGAGCCTGTTCTGCCACAGGAGTCGGGGGAAGATGAATGGTAACTTTAGGTGGAGTTTCTTCGACACCTCTGAGCACGATATCCGCGAGCTTGATGATACCCCAGCGAACTTCTTGGTCAACGTCAGGCGCACTAGGAGTGTTGATGCTTAGTTCAGGCGCGTCCAAGGACTGAAAGCGTGAATTCACGTACAGTACGATCGGCATCAAGAATTCGCGCAATACTTCATTCTTTCCGATCTCGCGGTCTTTACGGAGGACCTTGATCATGAGGTCCACATCACTCTTCTTGGCCTCTTTAGCTTGAGGAGGCATAGAGCCATCCTCTTCAATGAGTAGGGACTCCGAATCTTTCAATGCATTCTTCATCTCGCCCATAGAGACCAGGAGGGCCAGGCTTTGACATGCGCAACGAGCCACATGGCGTCGGACAACTCGCGAAGGGTCATTCGCCATCACCGCCAGAGCATATCGCATAATGGCAGGTGTGTACCACTTGGACATGAAGAGTCCATCGAAGGCAGCGATCCGGACTTGTGTGTAGTTTCCCTCACTGATATCGGTTAGCAAAGAAAGACAAGGCTACAGCCATGGAAATTACACACCGAGTGAGCGGAAAGAAAACTCTCAGGTCATTTGGAAGCAAATTAGCAGTCGTCAAGAGAAGGTAGAACTGAATTGAATCCATAAATGAGCCGCATTGCATGCAGGGTGGGAGTACTGACCTCCAATGCTGCAATTGTGACGACATTGTGAGGTGAGGGAATTAACCTATCCATGCTCCGATACCGGCTAATCTCATCAACCGCTTGTTTCAGCAGATTGGTATCCTCGGCATTCTGTTCCGACCGTACTTCTTCCTTCAGAAGTTCACCACGCTCTGGCGGAGCAGTTGATACCGTGGCACAAGCCGCCGTAGAAATGAGAGTACAAATATAGAAAGCGTCAGAGTACTGTGACGCCCAATGAGCTTGCGATTTGTCTTAAGTTCGGTGGCACCTACTGGGTTCGCCGTGTTATCATTGTAGCGCAGCTGATCCACGAGGAATTGTCGGACTACCGCGGGAGTCTTGCCGTTCTCAAAACGTACTTGAGATATGGAATGAACAAGCGCCTGCACCATCGATAAGCCTTGTTTGGACTAGTCAAAACACGTGTTAACGCACCTTGCGAACAAAGTATTCTGAAAGGTCGGAAAAGTCATTTGGTTTGGGAACATAATTGTGTGTGAACAAATCTTGGTTCACGTCTTCGGGTTCATAGCAATATCGTAAGAAGAGCTTGAAGAGATGGAAGAGACCTAAAAATTCAAGTCGTCGAATGGCACACTACCCACGGTGTCATTGATGATCTGGCAGGAAGAAGATCCTCTCGACTTACGTTGACTAGCGCGGTCGCGGCTTCACACCGTATCCGATAATAATAATTAGAGACAAGTACCGTCTTTGTGAATGTGCTAGAAACGATAGCCGTCGGTTGTTTGGAAAGGGCATGGATGGCCTGTAGTGGAGTCAGACAGTCATGACACGGAAGTACACAGAATGGGCTCACTTCAAGCTGAGCCACAACATCCCTATCACGCTGCAGCTGAGAAACCCACATGAAATCTGGTTGCTCGAATGCAATGGCAGCGATCCATTCAAAGTCGGCATCCATTCGGATCCATTCGTACGTGGCGCCGGACATAACTTGTTCATCCTCTTCCGTCCAATCAGCCACTTTCCAGATCTCTCGTTCCTTCTCTTTCTCCCAGATCTCTAGCCCGAATCCCATGTCGATGAGGCCAATAGCCTCAGCAGCCTCAGCGTCACCTTCTGCTGCTGCTTGTGCGGCCGCTTGGCGGGCGAGGTAACGCTTAGTGTTTCTACGGATACGCTTGTATTTTGTGTTGAAAGGCACCTCGTAACGCTTGAACGGAGACCTAATGTCAAGCACATGTTCATAGGGCGTCCCGTCAGCTTCATGTATGCGAACAGTCATTTGGCCCTATTAACGATGGTAAGAGGCAAGCGCCGAGGTACCTATAATCTAAGCCGGGGACGTACCTCAAAGAACGAAACAGGCTTGAAAAGCAACTTCGACACTTCGTTGTGCTCGAGGGCTTTGTAGGCAGGAGCCTCCTGTCGCATAGTAATCTCCACGGCCATCTTTTTCCGGTTAAACGACGCAGAGAATCCGAATGCGGGGCATCCACTCCCGTATATCCACTGCTCTGCGAACGAGCGCAAATCAATACCGCTCACCCTCCTACAAGTACGGAGGAAGGAATGCGTTGAGAGGCAATTATTCGGCAGCTCGCCACTGATGGCAGACAGAAAAATCTTCGGAAGAACACGAGATAGTCCAAGCGAAGTGCCGGATTTCCCAAGTCGGCGATCGAGAATGTGAAGTACAAGCGGCGCCTTCAGGTTGACGAACGGAAGCGTAGCGGCGTCGGGGGGATCGAGATGTTGGGGTTGACACATCGGCGGCATCGAACCGTTATCCCATTCAACGACGCGTTGCATGTCTCGCTTCAACCGGTAGCGGTACTCGTTATTACCAAGTAACTTGCGGATGAAAAGACCTGTGATGTAGAGAGCAAGCCCATTAACGAGCCAGATATCGGACCATGTCTTGACTTGGATATTAATACCCATCCATTGGCATGCAAGACTATGACTAAGCGCTTGCCTAGTCTCGATCACCTGCTCGATGGCATCTTCACCGTGAAGAAGGTCGACGGTGACTAGCGAAAGGGTTGCGCTATCGAACCGTTGAACCGGCATCTCATCGACGACAACTAGCTTGAAGGAACCAAATGGGTACGAGCCAAAGTCCGTGCTGTAAAAGTTCATCGCCGAACGCAAGAATGACGTGGAGGTGTGCAACATAGATTCTTGACCCGGTAAACAGAACGCATACATGAGCGGCTGCGTGACCCCTGATGCTTCTTCTGACGAGTCTGCAGCGATCGAGTAGACATGGAAAGGGCCCGCAGCGAAGGCGATGTGTTGTACCGATGTTAACACCGTTTGTGAAAAAAGGAAGATGGTCTTATTAGAGTTATTAGGATGAGCAACCTATCATGGCTCAGTCAGCGTAGTGCGGAATGGAGCGGAACAGAGACATGCCTGTTCCACGAGGTCTCCACTGCAGACGACCACAGTCGGTATGGCTTCCTGTCGCTCGCTAAACTCGCCATCTTCGTCCCGCTGCGTCAAGCCGGACTCTTCCAGGTACCTCGGAACAACAAATTCGAATTCCCAAGTACACCTCTCCCAAAAGTTATCGACGCAAGGGACCCAACATCTCGCAGCGTCGAGAGAGGAAGGGGTAGTGTATGCATGAGGAACGCGCTACGATAGATGAGGATCTCGATGAAGTGTACGCGGGTGTTGAATACACTTACGTATGGATACGCGTCCGTGGGTAGCACAAACTGTATACCATCTACAGGATTTCGGAGGCTATACTCGATGCGAACGACGATAGGCATGAACTCTGGCCCTGGAGCTGGAGTCTGTGAAGGGCCAGGGGTTTGGGGCTCGGGCGTCGCAACTGTTTGCGTTGCCTCAAGTTGAGCAACTGCGCCAAGAAAAATGAAAGACGCGGGAAAGATCACCTTCGCTGGCCACTCCATTTGCCATTGAATGCCCAACATGACCAGATTGTCTCAAAGAAACCTCTTTTGGGATGGCGATTGATAACTCTCCCTCATCACCCTCCGCGAGTGCAGAATAAAGTTTTCTCTTCAGTTCTGGGTATGTATGGCAATCCTGCGGCGTGGAGATGTTGATGTGTGCGAGCGGATCATGATGGACAAATTCAGCTTGATGGGATGCAACTGTGACCGAGTGGATTGCTTGGAATCCCAGGAGTCAAACGGAGGGAAGACGAAAAGTGCAGCAAGAGCTACATACTGCACTGTCTAGAATGGAGATGAATAGTCCGAAGGTTTGGATTGTTTGGTACAACGGTAATTTCGGTGTATCCCTAGAGGTGAGAAGGGGACGTTGCTGCGGTGAGCGATGCTCGTTGAGGGGTGAGACAACGCACCCAAAGAGAGCCGGAGAAGTCAATTTCCAAGACGACCTTTTGGTGGCTAGTAGAGACGCGCACAAGCGTCAGTCTGAGCGGGCACGGAAGAGAAAAAATGATGCTTATATAGAGAAACCACGACGGATGTGTTCGCGTTGCATGTTGCGCACCGAATTCAAGCGACCGAAACGGAGGGGTTTTTGGTATTCGGAGCGCGGTTGTTTGTAGGGCGTCCTGTACGAAGTGAAAGTAAGGAGCGAAGAGTCAAGTTGGCCAATATTGCTTCGTGTTCGACACCCACAGCGAGAGCGCTCTTCCGTGTCTCAGTGGGATTCATTCACTCACACTTTGAAGCCTGAAGCAACCGTCAAACCATTACGTAATACACCCAACTCAGTGGCTGTCCAACCTCTGTATCCATCTACTTACCATCACTACTAACTTCTACGACGAGGATGCCCAAAAAGTCAATATTCAGGCAGCCAGGGGCAAAGCATTTCCAGCTTGTCCATAGATCACAAAGAGATCCTCTCATCCATGACCCCGATGCCTCACAGCACGTCCTGAAAGCATTTGTGAGGGGAAATGACAAAAAGGTCGGTCTCTCTGTCTGGCTTCGCTCTGAATCCCCGACGCGAGATCACACAGGGAAAAACCCGTGCTGATCTAGAAGCTACCCTCTTACCCGAGGTTATCGAACATGACATCCGTTCCAATGTCGGAGAGGCTGCCCTCTATGGCATATACTTTGATGATACGGAGTACGACTACATGCAGCACCTCCGTGCAGTGGGTACAGAAGAAGAAGGTGTAGAAAGCATCCTCATCGAAGCCCCGCTGTCTCAAAACAAATCCAAATCCAAAGTAATGGTAATGGTAAACTCAGAGGGTCCACTGCATGGCCTACCCGCAGAGGCATTTCCCTCGAAGACGGAGATGCCTAGAAACTTTGAGACACAAGAAGCCGTACCATCTTCTATCGCTGGGTTTCAGCCGGACATGAATCCTCACCTCAGGCAGGCACTGGACGCCCTCGAAGACGATGCATTTGTAGACGATAATGCGGACGACGATTTCTTTACGGAGCTGGTCCGCGATGGTGAACGAGATGAGGAGGAGGAAATTGAATATGAGTTCTACGAATACGGACCCCCTGAGGAAGGGAGCAACGAAGAAGAGCAAGGAGACGAGGGTGAGAGTTGGGAGGCGAGATTTGCAAAATTCAAAAAAGACCAAAAGAATGCACCTCCGCCGCCTGATTCCGACGAGGACATTTACTCTGAGGGCGATGATACGGTTGGCAACCTGCCGAAGCTCCCGGTGATTGGTGGTAAACGTAGACGAAAGGGTATGTCGGATGCATCGGGGTACAGCATGAGCAGCTCCTCGATGTACCGCACGGTGGCCTTACTTACACTTGATGAACGCTTTGACAGAGTACGTGCATTCTCGTCTTGTACTGATATTACTCGAATGATTTTGTCACATACAGCTGATGGCGAAAGAGTATGGCTCGGATGAGGATGCCTTGGACAACGATGAACTGGAAACAGCGTCGACTAGCTCTTCGTTGTCTTCCTCTGCTCCGGATCTAATAACATCTCGGGAAGATTATGCTGAGATGGTGGACGAATTTATGGACAGGTATGAATTACTTGGACGAAAATTGAAGCCTGTTCTTGCGGGGGAGTCTGGCGCGGACAAGCTGGAAACGCTTAGACGTGGACTGGGAGAAGTTGAAAAGTTGAGGGTGGTTACCATGGGTGTAGACGAGGAAAAGGAGTTAGACGACGACGAATTGTTCAGAGCCTACGACGCGAATGAGAGAGAGGACCGGTGGGACTGCGAAACTATTATAAGTAAGTGGACTGGGTGGTAAGGAAGGGATATACTGACGGATCCCAGCGACGTACTCGAATCTTGAAAACCATCCACGCATAATTCGAGCACGGTCGTCGAGGCCTGTACCGAAGATTGAGCTTGATTCACGCACCGGACTCCCTAATGTCGCGAACGATAGGATCAGGGGGGGCCAAATGCTGAATGCATTGGAGGATGAAAAATTAAAGCGAGGTATGCAAGTCAACGAACTGCGATAGAGTGATCCTCACGCTTGCCGTTTCTAAGTCGCCAAACAAACCATCAGCCGACCCCGGGATGAGTCGAGAGAAGACAAAAAAGCGCGCAAGCAAGCTGTGAAGGCAGAACGACAGGGCCGGCGTGCAGACAAGAAAACGATAAAAGAACAGTTCAATTCGGAGATTAAGCATCAGGCACAAGGACTGTCTAACAAGACGAATATGAGTAGAATACGGGGGCTGTGATGATTAGTGTTTGATTGGAACGTGACAGGGGCCACCCATAACAGGCAACTTGACCAAGTCTAACAAGGGAACCGAGGGAAGTTGGTTGTTATCTGAGTCAACACCGCGACATCGAGCTCGTTCGTGACGATGGAGTCGCCGCTGCTGCGCTCGCCGATGCAGAGTACTCATAGCATAGCACCGGGTAGGTCGCGGAGCAGCACCAGAGAGGGCGACGATGTGCCCTGCCTGACGTCGTTCAACCCGTTCTCGGAGGAGGACGAGCACGACCAGTCCTCGTATGCTCTCGTCACGTCCCTTTTCTTCCGCGTGAAAAGCAGCTTTGCAACCCCCCTTGCCGCCGCATCCGCCGCACCCCCTGCTGCCGGGCCCCAGTCAGCCCCAAACAATGACCAGCGACGTCCCTCTGCCACTGTCCTACACAATAACCATTCTACTAGTAGGCCCTCTTCGGAGCAGCGCCCAGTTTCACTCAAATTCGTGTCCGCCGTCCCCGCTCCGCCTCTTGTTTCTCTCACTCCTGTCGTCTTTGAAGCGCCGTCGTTCGGCCACGATCCCGACCGCTCGCCCTCTCGTGGCGCTCTTATCCCCCCGTGTTACGAGGCTCCGGATGGCGGCGCAGTCGGGACTTCCATCCCTGGGTTCCCGATCCAGGATGACGCTCGCAGCATACGCACTTCTGCTTCTCTCAACAGGTCTGCTTCTGTCTCAAAGGTGATCCGCAGAATACGCGGAGAAGGCATGTCGACGATCAACACCCCCTCTTGATTTTCGCTGATTGCATTCCATAGGCTTGTCCCGCGATTACTGGATGGACGACGAGAACGCAAAGGAATGTTATGATTGCAAGAGTGTCTTCACAACCTGGCGGAGAAAGCATCATTGTCGGATATGCGGTAAGTCCTAAGCATCACTCGCATCGTTCTTTCTTTTTGAGCCCTTCCAGGTCAAATATTCTGCTCCCGCTGTGCCTCCAACATCATCAAAGGTTCTCGCTTCGGTCACGATGGCATGGTGCGAGTATGTAACCTTTGCCTCGAGAAACTTGCCAAGGTAGACGAAGATGAGGACGATGACCATCGTTCTGTCGTTTCGTCAACTACATCCCATTTCCCCGCCCATCAGCTCGGCTCAGATACCTTTGCCCTTGGCCTGGGCCATCATCCTCAATCTCCCTTCGCAGCGTCGCAGCTGTTTGGGCGTACAGACGAACCCTTCAATCTGTATTCTATTGCGCAAACAAAACGCTTCGCGTCTTCTTTCGAGGACACCGCATCCAACTCCCCTCTGGAATGGGAGCCTGTTCGCGACTCCACCGCACCCTTCCGCAGAACCGTCACAGAGGACGAGAAGGACCCCACAACGCTTGGTCAGCAGCAGAACCAAGCATATATACCTGCTACGGCCCCTCGTGCCAAGACGCCTGTCGACTTTCCGGTCACCATTCCAGTGAATGTCGACAGGTCTGCGATGAGCACGATTCAGTTTCCTTTGGGCTCTCCAGAGCATTTTTCCGGGTCAGACAGTCCGGTGACATATGGGCCGATGAGGTCCAGATTTAATAGTTTCGGGGACTTCGATGGCACGACCCCTTTCATTAGGAGCAGGGTACAGAGTCGCCTGGACAACTTCCCAACGATCGAGGGATGGCGAACGAGACACGATTCCACCGCGTGAGTCGACTTTCGGACATTTTTGAGCTCTCCACTAAGGACCCCTTGACTCTTAGATACGCTCAGGAACTCAACCTCATTTCCATGACCCATCTCCGCACCATGCTGCATCAAATGCTCACCACTGAAAACATTCCCAATGTCAAAGAATGGGAAGAAACCTTGCTTAAATTCTCCCTTCGGATTGCCCGTGAACTCACTTTCACTGCTGTCCCCTACCACCAAGGCGAGGATATGGATGTCCGCCGATACGTTAAGATTAAGAAGATCCCAGGCGGGACTCCCTCGGATTCGGAATACATCGACGGTGCTGTCATCACAAAGAATGTAGCGCACAAACAAATGCTGAGGTCGCAACGTAACCCGCGGGTCATGCTCGTCACGTTCCCCCTCGAATTTCATCGCGTTGAGGGTCAGTATGTCCACTTCGGCCAAATCCTCCGCCAAGAGAAAGAATATCTCGGCAACTTAGTTAGCAGAATGGCGGCGCTGAGGCCTCACGTCGTCATGGTGGAGAAGAGCGTATCGAGGATTGCACTGGAGGCGCTTTCTCAGAACAATATCGCCGTCGCTCGCGCTGTGAAACCCTCTGCGATCTCATTTGTAGCTCGTATGACACAGGGAGACGTGTTTTCTTCCATGGACAAACTTGCTCTTGAGCCGCGTTTAGGTCACTGTGGGCGCTTCCGCGTCCAAACATTCGACCATCCTCTTATCCCAGGTCGACGCAAAACCTACATGCGTTTCGAGGGCTGCAATCGTGACATGGGCTGCACAATCATCCTGAGGGGCGGGGATTTTGAAACGCTGAGAAGGGTCAAGAAAGTCACGAGGTTTTTGACCTTCATCGTTAGAAACCTGAAATTGGAGACTCATCTTTGGAAAGACTCGGTAATTACGGTGCCTTCTTTGTCTTTGGACGCCGTGCCCGCTGTCATGACGAAACAGGGACAGCTAGTCGATGGTGCCAATGGGAATGAGAACGGAATCGGGACTGAGGCGTTGGTATCAGCGTCGGTGTCGTTGGCTCAGTTGGCAATCCCCACGGACAGGGAGAAGGCGAAAGCAGATGTGTTGGCGATTGAGGATAGTGCGGAGGAAGATCTCCCTGATGCGGACGCTGAGCGAGTCAGGCTTTCGAAGCGTATCCAACAATCCATCGAGCCTTATTGCAAGACCTTCATTTCTGTTTCCGCCACTCTACGATTTCCACCTCCTCAGCCTATACTGCGCATGAAGGAGTTGGACGAGGAGCTTAAACGAGTTCAGCGCGCATGGGAAGACGACCTGGTGCGACGAGAAGAAAAGGGGGATATTGACCAGCTCAAAGTTGTCGGCAAAGCAGCGTCCCGCACACCAACGCCCGAGAGCAAAGTAGTGGACATCCCATCGGGCGACAGCACTCAAGACACCGAAGACGTTAAAGCACAAATCGAGGCCCTGGTTCTCCCCCCTCGCACGCCTTCACCTGAAGCTGATAAACATCTTCAGGTCGAAGATCCAAAAGGCTACTTCGACTCTCAACCCAATACTTCTGGCATTATTTTTCCTGGGTCCCCTTTCGTTGCCTCACCTCACCCTATCAACATGGGGGGTTATCCGGATGTCGAGCCCGTACCCCTGAAAACTTCGACAGACATAGCTTTGGAATCTCAACTTGGCCTCGTTAAATATCGCCATGAAGAGCAACGCCGGATCTGGGAGTGGTATTTGCGCAAAAACGCAGACGATTTTGTCGTCGAGAAATACCAATGTATTGTTCTACGGCGGTACACGGTTCCCATCGAAGAATTTGGAATCCGACGTGCGTGCTTTGCTCCTGGCTTGCACTACATCACATTTTACGGCGAAAATGATTGCACCCTCGGCCAGTTCATTGAAAAAGCCGTAAACGACACGCTGGTGCAGTTCCTTGACCCCAAAGCGGTATGTGCAGGGAAAGGGTGTAACCAACCTCTCGCACGCCATTGTCAAGTGTTCGTGCACAATGACACGAGGCTGGCTGTAGCTGTCGAACAATGGGATGGACAAATCAAAGCGAGGGACACTGCCCCAGATATGATCACTACTTGGAGCGCGTGTCGGGTCTGCGGGTCGGCTACACCATTCATACCAATCTCTGAGGAGATGCAGCGGTATTCGTTTGCCAAGTTCCTTGAACTTCACTTTTATCCTGCGGACGTCCAGCTCGTACAAGGTGCTGGGTGTCAACACAATATTTACCAGCACCACATCAGATATTTCGCTACAAGGGGGATGACTGTGCGATTTCAAGCGGATCCTGTGACGCTACACGAGATCGTCTACCCTGCGATGCGCATCCGTATACGCCCCGAAATCCAGCTCGAACTGAAGAATGCTGACTTTGAGAGGTTGCATAGGCGGAATACGGCATGGTATACCGCGCTCGTCGACGACCTTAAGCTCATCAGCATCGACGCCGCTACTGGCGAAGAAGAACACGACGCGAAGCTGACGGCAGACATCAACAATCTCATCTCACGTGCGGAGGCGGAACGACAGGAGATCACCCAACTTATCAACAACGTCTATCAGGAGTCCTCACCCATGGACACACTTGCTCTAAACCAAGTTCGTTCATTCAGACAAGACCGCATCGTCGCTTGGCAGGCCGACTTTGACAAGCTTCCCAAGCCGCGCAATGTTGAAAAGAGTGGACGCCGGGTGTCTGCGTTCAACTCTGTGCGGGCAATGTGGCCGAAACGATACGATCTTGCGAGTCCATTCGGCGAGTCGCATATGCCTTCCGCGAGTGTTTCGGAGGCGGAAGAAGGGGGACCAAGTAGGAAACGGGTCACGAGCGAATCGTTGGTCTCGAGTGCATCAGAGGCATCGGAGCCAGAGTTGGAGATACATTCGGAGAAACTTGCGGAGAAAGTGGTCCCGTTGAAAAGCGACGAGGAGGCGCCTAGTGCCCCATCCGTGGTTCTTACGTTTCCAGCGAAAAGGTCAGACCCGGATAGTGACTCGACCATCGGAGCCTCGAAAGAGGTACCTGTGTTATCCAAGGCTCGTCGTGGAAAGCAGGTACAGGTACGCCTAAAAGTCTCATCATCCCTGTGACTAGCAACTGACTAGATTAACAGGCAAAGTTGGCTAAACAAAGCGAACCCGAAGCGAACCATCCTCCTCCACGTGCCTCTCGCCTCCCTCGCCGTACATCGCAACACCCCAGTGTCGCAGAACTTGTCGCGCGCTACCAAGATTTTATCCCTGCTACCGGTGTCGAAGAACTCGCCAAGACTGCACTTGCCCCTCCTCCTCCTCCCCCCGCTTCTGAGAGCGAGCAAGAAGACATTACTACAACCCTGTCGAACGTAAATACGTCAAGGCCAGTTTTACCACGCAACACTATTCGTGGGAGGCACAGACAACTCGCCAAAATCCCTTCTATATCTGATTTCGAATCTGGGTATGCAGCGAATGCAGCACCGAGGCTTAGGAAGTCAGTCGGAGGACAAGGACGACATACGACGAGAATACCGGGAGGATCGTCCATTGAGTCTCTGGCTCCCTCTGGGCGGACATCCCCAGATAAGAGAAGGTCGAGAGGGGTTGGTGAACCCCCATCTCCACTACCCAGTGGGAAATTGTTACCTCCACCCCCAGGACGGGCAGGGAGGGGGAAATCATCTTCCAGAGGGTTGGGCAGGGATGTGTCTCAACAACGGTCCACGTCGAGTGGTGCCTCCAAGCCGACGTTCAGGCGACCCCCTCAGGGAGCCGGGACGAAGGTGTCAAACATTGCGAGACACTTTGAACGTATCAGTCGGGAGAGTGAGAGGGCTAGTCGACAGTACGCTGTCATCCGTGGACGAAAAGTACGCCCAGTTGCGTCTTCTCGTGCGACGGTAGAAGTGCTGGAAAGCATCAAAGATGCGATCGATGATGAATCCGACATCTCTGAAAGTTCGAGCGAGGCTGACGATGAAGGTGGCGATGAAGACGAAGGGCGCAAGTCCGCTGATAAGACCACCGAGTCTTCTCCTGAGCAGTCTACGACCTTACCTATCGTCACCGTGCAAGGGGACCCAGTTACGTCTACAGATCTCCCCGTTCAGGGAGTAAGAGCACCGGCTCCTACATCCACTCCCCCATTGTCTCCTCCTGTTGCAGAACGGTCTTTCCCACCATCCCCATTCTTAAGCTCTCCTCTTCCGGAGATGAACGTGCCGCGGACACCGCCGACGCTTTCGCTGGAAGAGTTTCCAGGACGCAGCTCAATCTTCAGACAGGCATTCTCTGGACTATGGCTTCCCCAGCTTCCCTCGAAGCGCGTAGAATTTGACAACGAGGATCCATTGAACGATCCAGAACACATATTCAGAGATTCGTCGATGGTCGTTAGGACTGACGAACCTACATCGATCATTGCTCTTGCGCTCAAGTAGGTTTCTCGTACCTTTCTTTCCTCGCCAATGTCCTGATTGCCGGAATTTCAAGCTCGCCACACTATCGCGATATGCTCACGAAATCTCGTGCTGAGAAGCGGACATCCCGTGAACCAAAGGTTAGTGAAGGTGGTGAAGCGTTTATGCCGGACGATTCTGTGTCTGAGTGCTCGTCAACGTGGGGAGTCGTTAATGTGGATACCTCGGATCCTGTCAATCTCACGGACGAGCTCAAGTCTCCATCTACGAAGATGTCTTGGGTCATCTGTGAGTGTTACTACTTCATTGCGATAGTGAGTTAACTGTGCGCGTCGTGGGCAGCATTTGAGAGCGGTGGGCTGATGATCAGCTGTACTATACTGTATCCTGAGCAGTTTGATGCATTACGGAGGACGTACGATTGTGAAAAGAGCATCGTAGAGTCCTTGTCACGGTGCGTCAAGTGGGACGCTAACGGGGGCAAGTCTGGGTCTGCATTCTTGAAGACTCGAGGTTTGGGGGCGATTCAAATTGTGTTCTCAGGCTGTTGGACTAACCTTGGCTGCCAGATGACCGATTCATTGCGAAAGAGCTCTCGCGTGCAGAGTTGCAAACGATGGAAACCTTTGCTCCTGCGTACTTTGATTATATGGCATCTGCTGTCAGCGGAAATGTATGTCCTCCACTTGGTTGTTTGCAAGAAATGGGTTGCTCAGTCTTATGATTAGCGTCCAACACTGCTGGCTAAAGTCTTCGGCTGTTACAAGCTGACGTTCAAGAAGGTCAAAGACAAGGAGGCGGGCAAGGCTAAAGTGACCCACATGAATTTGTTTGTCATGGAGAACCTGTTTTACAACCGTCGATTCGCCAAGGTATAACAAAATTTCTGTCTCGTGGGTCTTTCAGGGTTGATCGTGCCCTGGACAGATCTATGATCTCAAAGGTTCCACCAGGAACCGGCATGTACAGTCCACGGGAAGGGAGAATGAGGTTTTGTTGGATGAGAACCTTGTTGAAAGTAAGCGATAGGTAGTCTCTCTAGCGAGTCTCCCTGACCCTTTGCAAAGCTGCCCACCTCTCACCTTTCTATCTCAAAGAACACTCTAAGAGAATATTACGTGGCGTGTTGTACAATGACAGCAAATTCCTATCGGACATCAACGTCATGGACTACTCGCTAGTTGTTGGTGTTGACAACGAGACACATGAGCTTGTGGTTGGGATTGTCGGTAGGTTACTTCACGATTTCTCGTTGAAGACGTGCTCATGAGTTGGATGTTCCATTAGACTACATCCGCACCTACACATGGGATAAGAAGCTTGAGAGCTGGGTGAAAGAGTCTGCATTCCTTGGTGGAGGTGGCAAGGGTGAGCCCACCATAGTTGGGCCGAAGCAATACAGGCAACGTTTTATCAGTGCAATGGAAAGATACTTTCCACTGGTGCGTTTCTCGTGGGTTATTTGGTCGCTGGATGCCCTGTTAAATGCGGTGTGGTGGCAGGTCCCAGACCGTTGGATGAAACAGAAGGACACTCCTGAAGAAGACACGAACAGTCTAGCTGATCTTTGGCGTGACTGGTGATAGATCAGCGGGGACCTGTGGTGGCAAAAGTTTCGTTTGTTCTGCCAATCTTCGCGTCTTGATCTTGAAGATCACGACCCAATTTACGGCCACATGTTTGTTTGTTTTTCATTTGTATTCCTGCTTCGCTGCATCTTATACTGCATACCCATGCATGACCTCGTACTGTAGCATATTTTGTTGTAATAGTACACGTACCATACTCTCTACCAACCTCGGTGTGGCGTATTCTAATTGGCATACCAAACTCTATCATTGAACGCGATTCGTGCCACTCATTAATCGACCCTTGAGTCACAACTACGATGGACGATGATGATGCCGAATACATGCAGGGCAGCGAAGACGAGGTACTGTATTTCATTTCGTTCGTGAACCCATCGTGATTGCACGACTGCTGTGTGCGAACGCAAATCGTACTGACGCTTTTATCAACGCGAACCACAGGACTATGGCTTCGACTATTCCGATAACGACGAGGCTAACGAGTCGGGGAGCGCTGATGTCGAGAACATGTACTATACCGCGAAATGTGCGTTCCAACCCCCCGCCCCTCTTCTCGTTTACCTTCACTCAACCGACCGGTCTTTCTATTGGACGTGCTGAAAAACAGCCAAGAAAGAGGACGACCCTGAGCAGGCGCTGAAGGAGTTTAAAACCATCGTCGATCAGGAAACAGAGAAAGGCGACTGGTGAGCCTTCGCTCGTCTCATCCCAGCCCGATCGCGTTGACGTCGACTACGTCAAGGGGCTTCAAAGCCCTGAAGCAGTCCACGAAACTGCTCTTCCTGACTCTCCACCGCCCCGCCGATGCGCTGGCAACCTACACCAGGCTCCTCACATACACAAAGTCTGCCGTCACCCGGAACTACTCTGAGAAGACGATCAACGGGATCTTGGATTATGTCGGTGGTGGTAAAGGAGGGGTTGTGGAGGTGGACGTCCTAGAACGATTTTATGCCGTGACGAATGAGGCCTTGGAAGAGGCCAAGAACGAGGTAAGCTTCAGGCTACCGTTGGCGGGGCGTGTAGTGTGTGCGTCAATTAGGGGCTGAGGCGCTGACCACGACATGTAGAGATTATCGGTGAAGACAAATTTGAAGCTCGCCAAGCTCTGGTTGGACAGAAAAGAGTATGGCCGACTCCAGAAGGTACGCATCTTGTCTGTTTTCAGGTCATTCAATCTCGTGTGACACAAATGCTCAGATTATCCGCGAACTGCACGCCACGACGAGAGCTGCAATGGATAGCGAAGACCAATCACAGCGGGGAACTCAGCTCCTGGAGATCTACGCGCTCGAGATCCAGATGCACAATGAAATGCGAAACGTCAAGAAACTCAAGGTGCCGCCCTTTCAACGTCGTGATTAACCCTCATTTGATGAACGTAAACTAGGAAATTTACAATGCATCGAACATTGTCCGCTCCGCAATCCCACACCCGCGGATCATGGGTGTCATCAAAGAATGTGGGGGCAAGATGTGGATGGGCGAACGCCAATGGTCTCTCGCCTCCTCTGATTTCTTCGAGTCTTTCCGGAATTATGACGAGGCTGGATCCCCGCAGCGTATTCAAGTGCTGAAGTACCTAGTACTTGCCAATATGCTGACGGGGAGCGAAGTAAACCCATTTGATTCGCAAGAGACAAAGCCATACAAGTCAGACCCACAAATCAAAGCAATGACAGATTTGGTGGACGCTTATCAAAGGAGAGAGGTACATTCAGCTGAAAAGATTCTGAAAGGTTAGTTTGAGACTGGAGAAAAAAAGGTCTTGCGTTGACGAGTGCTAGCACAGACAACCACTCGACGATAATGGACGACGCATTCATTAGATCGTACATCGGGGAACTCCTGAGAAGTCTACGCACGTCGTACCTCATTGATCTCATCAAGCCATACACACGTCTGGAGCTTTCGTTCCTCGCCAAGGCGAGTTGGATTCGTGAGAAGTTAAGCTGGAGGCTGACACAATCGTGCAGCAACTCAACGTCGAGATTGCGGAGGTAGAAGAGCTCCTGATAGGGCTCATCCTGGAAGGGAAGGTTGATGGTCGGATAGACCAGGTCGGCATGAGATTAGAGCTGGACCGCGCGTACGCTTTTCCATCTCGTCCAGCTCACAGATACTTATTCACCTAAAGGCAAGCACTCGAGAAAAAACGATACGCTGCACTTCACTCGTGGACGAAAGCTCTAGAAGGAGTACACGCTGCCGTGGTCACGAAGACGGCAGGCAAGGGTGCCCCGGATACCTTTATGAGTATCCCTCCGGGGGGGATGGCTGATTTTAGGGACATTGGATTCTGAATGGTTTGTAGAGTATTAATTGTCAACTGTACGAACCCCACCACGTATTAAAGATCCATGAGCGTATTCAAGAGTATCAGAACGATTCTGGGTACGAAACATGAGCGTCACGACTAGTAGAAGCTAGAGGCATGCTGACCTATAGCGGACGATTAAATGGTTTCCAAACGTGCGGCCAGCCCTCTTTTGATGGGGTGTCTGCTGGGACCTTGAGCTCGCGAGGGAATAGGCCTCTGACTCTGGACTCGATAGCCCTCTTCTCTGCGTTGGAGCAAGTTTTGAGCATCTCCGTCTCGGCAACGCTCCTCGCTCTCGGATCCTCTCTCCTGTTGGCCTCCTTAAATAATACTGGATCAATTTCCTCGAGCTCCTGCATCGCCCTCCTCATGCATTCGAACTTGCGCTGCAGTTCCTCGTCGCGTTTTTTGCGCAGATGGCGCTGGTAAAGTTTCCAGGCCCTCCCGATGGTCTTGTGGGCCTGTGCTGAGGGAATGGCGCGCTGGAGCGCGAGAGCCACGTCTGGACGCCATGTGCCGGTGGGGGAAGGGCCGGAGCGGATATTTGGGGGGTAGAGCATGCGACGGATGACCTCGCGTTGGGTGTTGGCTGGGTCGGTGGCCTGCGTGTTCGTCGCTGCATGGCGCACCGAACTTTGCGAGGCTCGCAGCAGTGGCCGAGGACGAGCGCACTTGAGGAACGACATTGTCCGATCCTTGTCTGAAACCCGCTTTCAAAAACGCATCGGTCTTTGTTCCCACGGCGTATTAGCACAAGACTCGAGCTTGTGCTTGTTCTCCTCAATGTCGTCCAGTCTCTGCCGACGATGCATGTTCTCGTTTGCTAGTCCAGTGAGTACACCTGAAATACGTTCGAGTTGACCTGAATTCATGAGTTGGTGCATGCTCTACAGTTGCCCTCCCGTTCTGCTAGGCTACACGCCAATTTGCCCAGGTCTAGCTCAAATGGCACTTCGTCCCAGCCCGTAACCAGCCGCCAGTTTTCTTCGTCACCTGTCATGCTCGCGAAACGCGTCGAGAAGAAGAAAGCGCCCTCAAAGCATCAGCTTGCCCTCATAACCAAAAGAAAGGCGGCCAAGCGCGGTAAAGATGCATACGCGCACGAGAAAATGACCCTCGCCGACGCTATCTCTGTCCTTCGCGTAGGTCTGCTATCCTTACGCCTTTCATGTCGCTCATCCCCCGTGTTTGGGCATGTCAGGCAGTAGAGGTTGCGCGACCCAACTCGACGTATGAGTTGGTGATTCGCACTGCTATGTCGCGTGGCGCACCTATACCTACTGGTCGTATAAACCTTCCTCGAGAAGCCAAGCCAAGGAAGGAATACCGTATCCTTGTTTTTGCGGATGGCCGGCAAGCGGACGAAGCCAAGAAAGCGGGCGCCCATGTCGTCGGTGGTTTAGAGCTTGTCGACGCCGTCTGTTCTTTTGTCTCGCCTCTCTTTCCGCTGCTGAGGATCAATTCCAGGTCGCAGAAGGCAAACACAACAACTGCACAACTATCCTTTGCACTCCATCCCTCATCCGTAGCATTAGTAGCAAACTCGGTCGTATCCTTGGTCCTCGTGGCCTCATGCCCTCTGAGAGACGGGGGACAGTCACTGACGACATTGAAGGGTATATTCAAAGGTTACAAGGGACAACGGAGTGGAGGGGTGACAAGACCGGAAATATAAGGATGCCCATCGGAAAAGTGGGTGTACGAGAGCTTGTTCCTGCTCTACTGCCTTTTTCTTTTGGTTGCTGGTACTAATGCCCGTCCAAACCCTTAGCTGCATTTCCCTATCGAGGATATAGTGAAGAATGTCAAACAGTTTGTCCTTAACGTAAAACGCGCCACAGGAAACCTCAAGGATGCTGTTGCGGAGGCGGAGGCCAAGGCTCAGAAGGGAAAGAACAGCAGTAAGAGTGTTAAGCCAGGTACGTACCCCGTGTGTGCATCCTTCCCTTTTTTTCTTCGTTTCTTGCACCATCACCCCCCTGTATACATACTTCCGAGTTGCTCTGTGTTACAATATACGTTTTCTGATTCAGCTTTTACTCCCCCTCACCCACCTCTTCGTTCCTTTTTCTTGATTAACCGGTCTACTTGTCGCAATTCTCCCTTTTTCACTCACGATTGCTTCCATTCCGTCCCTGGTCGGTGACACTGCCATTCATTGCCTCCGTGTCTGCGCAAACTATAATTGACGACGGCTAACTCCCCTTGCAGTAAATGCGATCACCCGGATACTTCTCAGCTCGACCCAAGCGCCCGGCATTCAGATAAAGGATCTTTGATGAACGGCCGGACGGATCCCATGTGGCGGAGTGGAGTTGGATGGCGCTCGTACAGCTTGGTGTGGGCGTTGGATTAGGTAACGGCGATCAGATGTGCAAAGGGATCTTCTGTCGCCGCCAGCTTTCTTTGATCGTTATCCCGCTCGTACCTTGGCTGTATGTTCCGGGAAAGAGCACCTCCAAATATATCGGTTAGACGACATTTCGACTAATAGCATGGTGTGGTATCTATCCAGCAAGCAGTGTGTCCGTGTATGCTTGAGGTAAGCTTGAGGTAAACTGAGCGAATGAATGGAGTAAATTTTGGGAAGTATAAATGAGTTCGAAAGCGAGGACGTCTGACGTTGGTGGCATAGGTAGTTCAGTAGTGATGAGCACTTCCTGCCTCGGAGTCAATGAGCCGCAAAGCTTCATCGTTCTCGCAAGCTAAGTCTTTCCTAGAAGCTCTCCACCTCGCCTTTTGCTCTCTCCAAAGCGTATCGTCCAGCGCAGCATAACTTCTCTCGTGGGTCTTGCCTTTCTTGTCTCGTCCGTTTGATCGCTTGCCTACGTCCGATCCCTTTGTATCCCGGATACTTTGTTGCTTCAAGGTAGTTCCTTCGTCGGTAGGTTGGAAACGTTCAATGGGTTTATTCTTGGGTGGATGGGGAAAGATGTCGCCCCACGAAGATTTACGGGCATCGTAGAACGATTGTTTACCTTGCGATTTTGGAATCGTGAGCCGCATTATTTTTCCTAATGAAATAGATATGGGAATATCAGTCCATCACTTTCATCTAGAAGAAATGATGGGGTTTGACAGGGCGCATACCTTCACGCGTGCATGCATCAATAATGATATGTCCGCTCTTCTTGAGCGGTGGGAGCACGAGACGCGGCCATCTGTATGCCTCGCTCCTCAAAGCCTCCTCGAGGTCTGACGGCGACTCAAATTCTGCAAGGGCACTGTCAACTCCCGGTTCGGCTCCTGGATATTCTACCAATTCCGATGTGGAAGCGAGTATTTCGACAGACGCTGGTGGCGTTGACGTTGATGCCGGTGACAAAGCGATTTGTGCCTGCGCTCGCACCATAGTTTCGTCCGGCGAATCCACATCAACACGAGGCGACATGAAGGACGCAGCACCTGCGCTCGCCACCCGCCCAAGCACCTCCACAGCGCCGGTACCAACACCGTCATCCGCAGGCACACGAGCTTGTGCTTGATCCACAGAGACGGAGTTGACATCGGTGGACGGTGGTGATCGGGCATGCGCCGATGCGGACCACACAGCTGATACCGAGAATGGCGGTGATTGCGGGTCCATATTGGTATGTTCATGCCTATGTTCATATGCGGGTTGCAGTTCCCTTAGCGCACCTGTCCCCGCATTCGCTCGCTCTACCGCTTCCCTCTCCACCCCACCAAGTCTTCCAATCGGTCGTCCCCTTGCACCTAAAGTTGTGCTATCAGGTCTTGGTCCTCGCCGAATCACAACATATGAGTAGCCGATATCCTCGTGCCCCTGCTTTGCATGTTTCGTACGTCGAACAAACGTGGGGCGCTGCAGCCGTTGGGAAAAGCCGCAGACAAGACCCAAAGGGCCAGAATGTTGGAGGGGACAGGGGCGATCATGCGGGCACTAGATCACAAAAGATGGGTGAATGCGGGGTCGACATTGGCATTTTTCAAATGCGGGGAAATGGACAGAAAATTAAGGCAGAAGGGAAAAATAGCCAATCCACAACATGCGAATCTGCGACTTACCGGTGCGACAACATGTGAACCCCGAAAAGGCTGGTTCATCATTTCGGGGGTTTCAGTCTCTTTGCGACCCAAGTCGAGCAAAAGATGACGGGCTTCCGCAATATTTTGAAAACCAGTAGGCGAGTTATGGTCGATGAGGATCTACCTACGATCAATTCGGTAGTTATTGTGGAGAATATGGAACATACGATCGTTTGTGCACCACTGTCCCACATTTCCTTCACCATATTTTTCCTGGAAAGGGGTGAAGGTTGCGCAGATAGCATAAATGCTGAGAGGGCAATTGTAGAATGACCCTTGGCAGGTTCAACGCGGTATTCATCGTGGAAGGTCTTTCTCCATGTGGTGCTCAATGCACCCAGCTCGGTTTCTGTGCGATTACGTCAGCAACTATGAATGAAAAAGATGAACTACAAAGCATTTACTCTGCAGAAGTTGCTTGGCTATCGACACGAGACCTTCACGCCGGTCCAGACCAAGGTACGTAATGACGGTGGAGTTGGCTAACAGTGGTTCCTCTCCTGGGGTCGCAGATGGTTTTTGAAACACGTTCAATGCTGCCCTGCAGGATCCTGGTGAACACCACATTATGCACTAGCGGCAGACCGTACCAAAGCCCGCTTCCGGTGGCAGAACCCCAATCAACTACTCTATCCACCTCCCAGGACGAGCCTAATCTATGCTTCACGTGGCGCAACACCGCATATATGGCAGAATAATGGGCGGGGAGGATGACAGACGCGAATGCAGTTGCATCGCGCGTAGAGTGCTGGTAACGTTGTCGGCGATTTTTATATTCCACATTGTAGTCTGTGGACCAATTTTCCCCCGAGCGATCCTGTTCCGCAAACAAGCGTTTTGCATCACTGTGTAACAATGTCTTGTTCGTGCCTATACACGGTCACAAGGTTAGAACCCGAGGGTGACAATAAAAACATACCTTCAATAAGCACCGTGACTGTGCGCTGAAGTTCTGGGGACAGAACCACAGTGCCGATTCCATCACTGCCGAACCGGGCTGCAGGTGATTTACGGTCCTCCCTACGTCGTGCAGGTTCCTCAATCTGGTAATCTCCAGGGTCCATGTCATAGTATTCTATTTCACCCTCATTGTTTTCAAGTGCCTCCAGTTCTCGCGCAGATGTTAAGGTTGGCTCTTCTGTTCCTTTATGCTTGGGCATCAAAGATATATCGACATCGTGAAGCAACGACTTTAGACTTGGGTCCAGTGTTAGTGATGGCTTCGGTTGAGGAGCGACATGCGCGCTGGCTGTCGAGGAAAAGGCGGGAATTTTTGAACGCGTCGAGCATGACAGAACGCGCAGCGAAGCACGAGTGCCGGAGAGCATCCCAACCCGTGTCCGAAGCGGGCAGACGCTGCTTTGTTTTGGTGGCTTATGTAATTGCTCACTGGCTTGACGCGCCAGACGTCCTTCACGTTCTCCCCGAAGTATGTCTGGCTCGGACCTTGCACAGTCTACAACGCAGTCCCCCAACGCGGATGGCGAGCCCCCGAGCAAACGAACTAGGTTAATGGACAGCCCGGCCATGTCGGATTCCAAGCAACGTAGCCACGTGCCTGGCAGCACGCAAGACGGAAATACACCACCCGCCCCTGGGTCGGATGCTGAAGATGATGACCCGTATTCTTTAGACGCTACAGCCTCTGCATACGAGCACAAGGCGTCGGACTTATACCTCGACACCGTACGCCACCACGCCCTTCAACTCCTCATACTCCCTCATACTCCCCGCAGATTAACAGGGCATTGCTTGACTTTGATTTTGAAAAAGTGTGCTCAGTCTCGACTTCTAATATTAATACATACGGCTGCCTTGTTTGCGGAAAGTATTTCCAAGGCCGTGGCCGCAGCTCATATGCCTATGCTCACTCCATTCATGATGACCACCATGTGTTCATCAACCTGGAGACAACAAAGGTCAATTCCACCCTTCGCACGTGTCACGGCGACTCACCCAGTGCATTATCAGGTCTACGTACTCCCAGATGGCTATCTTGTATCTGACCCGTCACTCGAAGATATCGCTTTCGTGTTGAATCCCAAATTCACGAGAGCATCGTTAACGAACCTCTCCTCTGCTTCTCACCTCTCCAAACCATCCTATGACCTCACACATAAACCCTATCTGCAAGGGTACGTTGGTCTAAACAACATCAAACGTAATGATCATATGAATGTCATTATACACTCGCTCCTTCATGTCCCTCCACTTCGAGACTACTTGCTCCTATCAGATTTTAAGGGGAAAGAAACGGAGCTTGTCAAAAGATTTGCAGCACTTGCCAAGAAGATATGGAATCCACGGCTTTTCAAGAGCCAAGTTAGCCCACATGAGTTCCTACAAGAAGTTAATCGTGCTAGTACTGGAAAATTCTCATTAGAGAAACAAGGAGATCCAGTCGAATTCCTTGGTTGGCTCCTTAATCGCCTGCATATCGATCTTGGCGGTACGAAGAAGAAGAACTCGAGTGAGTCCTCGTCGTTTTTGCAGAGTGTCCGTAATAACTCGCACAGGTACAATCTTCTCGACTTTCCAGGGAGAGCTTCGCGTAGAGACGCAGCAAGTCATCGTACGCCCTGACGAGGCTGGTAACGAAAAGCCGAAATTTGATATTGACAGAGGTTAGGACATCAGTTACGAATGATGCTCATACCGATCTATGATTTCCGCGCGTCAGACATCAAGTCAACGGTATCGCCGTTCCTCTTCCTAGCGGTTGATCTTCCGCCGCCACCATTGTTCCAGGACGCAGTCGAGAAAAACATCATTCCACAGGTTAGTATACATTCCGTGTTGGCCAAATATGATGGCGTCACCACACAGGTAAACTCCTCATGTTGGACACGTTTCCCCTGTCACTTATAGTCACGCACCATCAAAGGAGTCGGCAGGTCAGCTAAGGCGATACAAATGTCAACGGCTCCCACGATACATTATTCTCCACTACAAGCGGTTCACCAAGAATGTCTTCGTGGAGGAGAAAAACCCTACCATCGTCACCTTCCCGCTCAGGGGTGTCGATTTCCGCGAATGTACGCTCTGCCGATCTTTCATGTAATAACGTTGCTAATCATCCCCATCTCCGTATGGGTCTTCGTCGACATGGTTCGTTGGTAGACCTCGATGCGCCACCTTCGCATCCGCCAACGGTTTACGATCTGATCGCTAATGTTACTCACGAATCCGTAGCGGGAACTACGCGTGACAAGGAAAATACTGTCTGGAAGGTTCATCTCCGAGTCGGAGGCGGAGGGGGTGAGGGCGAAAAGTGGCTGCAAATTCAGGACCTCATCGTCGAAGAGACTCGCAAAGAGATGATCTTTCTAGCCGAGACTGTTTTGCAGGTGAGGGTCTTTTCCCTGCGAGTTGGGTTCCTGTTGAGAACGTGCGACAGATATGGGAACGCCGTGATGCCATCGCGAGTAGTATTGACGGAGCAACGAGAATGGATGTCGATCGACGGTAAACGGGGGAATGTGTGCGATTGCGCACAGTAATGGAGATAGCGGGAATTTGCTACGTCTTATTAGGATCGGAAGCGAATCCGTAACCTGCCATTTCATGTGTATGGGGCTATGATGTAGCGATCCGCTCGGATAATGCACCCTTACACCCTCCTTGAAGGCCACATAACAGACACGACGCCCAAAACGGGAAGCTGAGTGACAAGTGCAAGATGGCAACAGCTTAGACAGTTGAATATCAGCATTGCACACGAGGCATTGTTCCACCTAGCAGACAGCAAACTGCAGGGGGCTTCTATTTGCCTCCCTGAGGAGCGGTGTGGGACTGTGGCCGCTCTGTGGATTTGGTTGTTCCCGTTGCGCCACGGATTTCTCTGGCAGCCAGATGAAATTAGTATGGTACTTCCCGTAAGTCATTAATCAGGTGCGCACCCCATGGCAGTGGTCCCAAAGAGTGGTCTGAAAATGTAGATACCTGAGACAACACCTATGATCGCGACCAGCCGATACATAGTAAGTTCGTAGGACAGTTCAGCTTAGTGAAGACCCCACCCAATAGGCCGGCGAAAAGATATGGTGTAAGTCGTCGAGACATCGAATCGTAACTTGGATTCAAGCTTCAAGCTTTCAAGGACCAGAGCAACAATGGGAAGACTGCTGTAACGTGCGATTTGCAAAATGTATGGTCGCAGTTTTTCCTTTTTTGGAAACTCCGCGATGGTGGTGTGGCTATTTTTTACATAATTGTATTGAAGCCAGTCAACTGCCAATTGCGCTATGTATCGACCGAAGACTCGGAGAACAAGTTACGCAGAAATCCCTAACGCCTGACAAGCGTATTGTGCAGCTTGCTCCCTGGCAGTGCGAAGCTGCCTAGCGGTTCCACTTCCGAGCACCTGACCCTTAACTAAAACAAAACATATATAAAATCACCCCACTGTTTCAATCTCCCAATCGCCTACCTTTACACTCTGCGGTCCACCACAAGGCATCAGGGGGGCCTTCTGAGGTTTCCTTCCAAGTCAACAAGTGTTTCTCCTTACGTTCCTGGAGGTCTACATCATAATGAGGTCGAATGCACACACACAACGGTCGAAAAAATCAGCTCACGATTATGGAGAGCCGTGACATGTTCTAAAACCATGTTAGTGCCTGTCCCCGTCAAGAATAGCAATATATGACCCACTTCCACTAGCCATGCTGTAGAGGGGATGTACTAAGTTCGAGAAATAGAGTCGTGACAACGATGATGTATGTATGGGCTTGGGTGGCCTTCATAAACCATTCCTGCGTCGTATTTAAGTCATATGTTTCTATCGGCGAATGCAGACATAGTTCTACCATCCTGTGCTGGAACGCCGGCCGAGGGACGAGCCGTTGCCACAAGACTGTTCCTTGAATCAGAGATTGTTGGAGAAAGTGCGTAACGGCACAACGACGTCACCTCTCGTTGATCGATAACTTGCTTGAACACCTCGTTTGAAAACCGGGGCATGCGGACGCGCCCAGGATTTAATAACGAGTAATTCGACAAGGACACATTCGTACTGGATGACAAGGCATCAGCTGACATCGGAACCATGACGCCTGTTGGCGAGGTCACCGTTACTGCGGAGAATAGGGACCGATCCGACATGGGCACCGTTAATACGGACCTCCAGGGGAGTCGACGGAACGTGTTAGATACTCCGTCAACCTTGGACCACATGTACGCAGGTAGGGTCTCTTACAGCACCGGTTGCTATGCAAGGCATGCTGGGTCGTCAAAGTACCAGAAAGAGGTGAGATCGAGTGAACAAACCAAGATCAGAAGGATAGTTTTTTGTGTCCTTTCATAGAAACATTGCTCCGGGGCTATTCTGATGTTGGAGCTGATGGATCTGATTGTTATAAATCATATTACGCGAGCCAAACACGCGCAGTAACCTGAAAGGAGGCTTCGGCGGCTAGGTTGGTCGAGTGGCGGTTGCCCACGACTTGCATTGATCTGTAGATAAGCAAACCGGAATATGGAGGGATAAACGGAAATGTTATTCCGGTAATCATGATGGTGACAGCTTGCGTTCTTCCGGTTATCTATTGTAGGCTGGGTCGTATTCAGCGACGGTCAAGGAGCAACTCCGCCACGGTGATCGAGGGGGATCAAGGAGGACTACGGTGCCGGTGACTTGGGAAGTCACCACAGCGATGATCTTGGGCCAGTAAAATCAGAGCAAAACTGTGGAAAAAGCGCCTTTGACGAATTTAGCAACATGCTTCGCCGGCCCTCCTGTCACACGTACATGAGTTGAGCCTGGCATGGCAGGCAATGTCGGACCTTGCACACGAGCACCCTCGGATTCAGATGTGCGTGTTGTTCATATCCCGCCATTTGACCTATGCTGATTCACAGGCTAAGGTCAGTCCTTTCACGACCACGTCTGAACAACGTAATGACGCATGAATAGATAACAGGCCTCCAAGACGTGAGGTAGGTGTAATGCTACAGAGTGAGATGCAGGGTAACAGAGCGTTGTGGGGACTAGATGTGAGTGGAGAGGACGAGAAGAAAATAAATAGGGAGAGAACACAGAAAAATGGGAGTTAGGCAGGTCGCGATCCAATGAAGATGTTGAGGTTCAGTATGACTTGTCACCCGCCCTGGCTCTCAGCCTCGAGTTTGAGTGCCTCTAAAGTGACCGCCGCCGCTGTACCACGTGCAAGGTGTTTGTGTGTCCCAATACCGACGGCATACTCCTTCCCAGAAACTTTATGAATCTATTAGACAAAGCACACGACACAGGAGAATAATGTTCACTTTTACATACAGACTTCCATTCCGGACTGTGTGTTGGCCCACTCGACGAGTCCTTCCAGCTGAGAGAAGCAGCCCGTTTTATGGACTGTAAGTCTGGATGGCATGACTTTTTTAGGATGCATCGCTTAGCGAGGGCACGCTTGAGACCTACAATTATTCAGCGCGACAACGGGGTCTTGGGCTGACGATAAGCACGAATGAACCCATGTAGTAGTCGAGGAAAATACGCACCATGAGACATTCTATATGATCTGGAAAGCTCCCATAGTCGAAGAGTGATTTTTATACTGTTTGACAGCGGAGACGTCGGGAAAGTAATAACGATGGCGGCATTGTTCGAAGGCAATGCTGAACGGAGCTGAACGGTTCTGTAGGTGTGCGCCCTCCATGATCGCTGCGTTGCCATTAAGCTTGGGGGATAATACACGAAATCGCCAACCTGCATGAAATAGGGCGCGCTCTCTACACGCAATACCGATCGAACTGTTGGTGCGAAGAAGCGAGAGAAAGAAAGTGACCACGAGGACTTCATGTCGGGTATCTGCACTGGATCGCTCCAAGCACTGTCAAAGGTAGGGTCCAGGAGAAGGACCTGGAAATGCCGGGCGGCGCTGCAGAAATTGCACGCAACTTGGAGAGTACCATCTGTTGGGAAGGAGTTTCTTCCAGGTATGCATTCATCTAGATCAACTAAGACGGAAGGGAGTGAGCGGAGAAGCTACGTGCTGGCAAAAACGTTCCTACGCTTTATTTACTCCTTGAAACCGAAGGTTATTGGGACGTCATGGTAAAAAAAGCGGACTCTGGATCTGGTGCAGCCAAAGACAGGACGGTGTCGCTTGGGAGTCATGCAGTTTGCGATCTAGGTGGGCATGAACTACCCTCGCTGTGCAGTCCGGTCAAGTGGTCAATCGTTGCGCGAACATGTGGAATGCGCGTTGAAGGTTGAACATCTGGAACGGGGTCTGAGGAGCGTGGCGGCATGAAATGGCAGTATTTCGCAGGAACTGAATGAGTAACCGGCTGCGCAGTTATTCCGAGGTCGGCCCAAACCTAAGTAAAGGCTGCCAGTGAGCCTGGGCGGTTCAAGTTGGGACAGCAATATGCTTACGTAACAAAAGTTTGCAAGTTAGTACGTGCAACGACTCGGACTCCTATCTAGCGAAACCGATGGATGTCGATGAGTGTCGAAGCATGGACTCGGTGCTTCATTTCTAGCAACTGTTGGTGTGTTTTGATTCTGATTATAATTCTGGTGCTTATTCTTATTTATTCACCCACACAGCATGTGGACGGCGTAGATCGCCTCTGGCGTTTCGCCTTCCCGAATATAAGTCTCAAAGATTGTTTTGTCCCCCAGTCTCAGCCAATTGACACGATTCGACCAACTGGGTGAATGTCTGCATACCTGCTTGCGGCACTTTCATATCTCTCTACAGCTTGGCGGGGTCCAGCGCCAGCGCCCGAGCGCTTGAAGCGTAAAATGAAGGCTAATATATGTTCTCTGGACTCCCTACTTCCTTTCGGCATTAATACAGTGATGCAAAAATCCAGGGTCATTGAAGCAAATGACTGTGTTGTCGTCTCAGAAAGCGGCTGCCAAAGGGTCCACCCTGACTTACCAACCTGTGGATTGATTCTTCATCTTGTTCACGCAAGAAATGCTTGCACAGCCGGGCCTGCAAAATATAAGGAGCATAGTAGTTTGTGAGAATGGTTATCTTCATCTTAGTTCCCCTGCTTAGAAAACAAAAGGATCACTCTCGACATCGCGATGAAACAAACTACCAGTAAGGCGCATCGTTTACTATCTATCCATTTCCTCACCAAGGAATGCTAGCAGATTACCGTCAGATTTTGAACAACCGCCTACAAGGGGTCTACAGAGACGACCCACGTCGCCACTTGACTTGGGAAACGCGGTGTGAGGGCCCTGATAACCGGCCTACCTGGCAGGCGATTGCGTACCGTGCGTGCAAACCTTTGCTCACTCCTCTCTGTAACCGACGCTTCATTTACAGTAGACGAGATTGAGTGGGGTCGTGGGACCGGACCTTCTCGTGGTTCAGCCAAGGAGGCCGCCGCTGAGAGAGTTTTGATCGCCAAAGGATTACTATCACAGCGGTAACCCCCAAGGCCAGTACACGGAATTTGTCCTCGAGTCTTTCTTTAGCCCGCCCGCGTTGCTTTTGTCTTTCTCCTAACGTCGTGTTTCTCTTTTCTAAGTATAGTCTTGCCGCATCGAGTCATGTCACTAGCTTCGTTCCCCCTTCTAGTATCCAACGTGCTTGTCAAGTTCGCGCCACGGATTCTGGCAATCCTGACAATTACACTCGCGAGAGGCTTGAGCTTGAGGTTCCAACCTAAATAACCGCCTGATCATCCCATATTGTTTGTAACTCCCAGTCTTACTGCCTTCCTACCATATGTGCTGTCAAGGAAATATATAGGGGTGATGCCATGTATGGGAACGGAACCCAAAACAGTCAATGAGATCATCCGGTGTTTGCGTGTCAACCACTGACGCCTCTTTGTAGGTCCTAACATTCAACGAGGAACCGAGTATCGTGCTTTTGACCCAACGCATTGTTATCCTTTTTTTTTTCCCTTGGATATCCTCAGTCAAGGTACCACAGTAGGCACTGCGCTCAAAGCTGGGACTTGGATCTGCTGTGACAAACGCTGCGGCCACGAAACTGAAACGCCACTTCGGACAGTGGTCATGCACGGACTTCTCGAAACCGGTCAGACACGGTGTTACTATCTCACTTGAAGGTTGACTGCCACCGCCACCACTAACCTGCGTGTATCGTGATATCCTGCAGAGCCCCCAACATGCTGTGCAGTCATCCGAATCAATAGTTGTACATGGGATCCCACCTTTAGGTCCTACGAAACTTCTGTAACAAGGAAACAGCCTGGGGCCGATACTGGTAAATGAACGTCATGACGGTCACGTATCCTCCGGAGGTTGCTAACACCGCGAAAATATTCTCACACACAGCTTGGCAGGGTGAGTCAGGTCGGCAGGCAATGTATGGCGTTTCCTCCACTTCCTCGAAGTTGCGGTCGATGTTAACACCGACAGCGATCAGGACAGATCCCGCTACAGCTATATTTCATTGCGATACAAGGGCCTCGACTCTCCAAACATGGATGCCGCCGACGTATGTGTTTTGCACACAGCTGCGGTATTTGCTCAACTCTCACCGGAGCAATTAGCCCCTCAGGTTTCTCGTTATCTCTTGACTCAAAATGACACTGTCTGACTTCCTGTGGATCCTCGGTTTAAAAGCCTCACGAGCAATACTGTTCTCTCCAACGAGTCCTAGATATCCATCGTACCGCATCTCTTCCGAACGATCGCAGTGACTGTTGTCTTAATGGATCGTAAGCACCCGCTGGCATCGTTTCTGGAGTCGAAGATTGCTGACGGCGTTCTAGGCCAAAAAAGTGACTGGAGGATGTTCCTGAACAACTATCTTCAAGGCCGATACGGTCATACAAAGTATCTTTCCTGGACGCAAACGCAGTCTGGCCCACCACACGACACACGGTGGTTAGCGATTGCGTACTGTAAGCCATGCTGGGCCGGCACTTTATTACCCAAAACTGATGAATCGTTGTTTACAGTTAATGGCGTTGAATACGGGAGGGGTGTGGCCCGCGACAGGGGATCCGCCATGGAAATCGCTGCCGAGACTACCTATCGCGCCCTGGCATCGTACTATAGCTGATTTAGCCCATATGAAGGTGAGATCACACGCACTGCTTTTGCGTGACTTGTTCCCTAACGTACGCCCATAGGTGCTTGTCGCCCATCGACAATGAACGAGGAACTTTAGCCGATACTAGTATGGCCGCGTGTAACAGTATAATTGGTTGTTGTTATTTCGGTCTTGAAACATTTAGGGAATGTACCCACTTCCAATCAATTAAGAACTGCGTCAGTTACCAGCAGTACGGCGTCATTCAAAATGTCCAACGAAACGATTAGGAAATGATGAGTCATTGCTGGGACCAAGCGTGAGAAGCAAAGTCGAGAAAAGGAACTTATAACAAAACAGCTATTCAGCACTGCTTTCCGGTGATTACAGAATTCACTGAAACACGCGCCCAAAAATTTACTGTCTCGTATCCTTGTTTCGGATCGACTTGGAACAGCTCGCAATGGCAGGCAAACACCCACCAATTTGCCAACTTGGCGCACGACCGGTCGTTGACACTCCGGGCCTTTGAAGCAACGAATTTCGACAAGCGGCATTCTTTGCCCTGACCGCCAGGCTCGAAGGTGGATTTGTGGCTTTAAGCAGGTTGGCACGACTGTGTCACTCGAGTCAAGCGATAAGCATGATGTGGCTGTCAATGAACGCTTGGCAGGGGTAGGTCTAGAACATTATATCCCTGTATGGTTCACCAGCAAGGGGGGACATTTTTCCCGAAAAGTTTCTGCCTGGCCATGGAGTCTGGAATCCAGACCTAGGACTTATAACGTGATGTTGCAATTTACATCGCATCTGCCAAGATATGGTGTTTCGGTGACAGCCATCGCCATATTAGATACCTAGACTCTGAGGGTTGGGTGCTTACATTTTCCAGGCGGTGCAGACGTCAGGTCGGGAAAGGTCGGGTTCCGCCATTACACTGGCTCCAGATGACCTACTCTGAGGGGAACTTTTATCCACCCCCGGATCTTGAGGCGTTTCTCAGACTCTTATGGCTAGAGGCTGTGTAAGATTAATCCTCCCATATGCCAATTGCAGATTGACGGACCTGATTGGGTGATGCGGACAGGGACAATCGAGATGTCGTATTCGTATCCATGCGCTCGGATGATAAAGGAACCAAATGGAAATCTTCCCTCAGTCTCCCTCTTCTCCTCCATCCAGGATAGCCTTTGACAATGGCCGTGTTCCCACTCATCCGCCAAGGTGTCCTAGGTGAGCAATATCAACTTGAAAGCAATGTTTTTCCGACGCATGTTCTAGGAGCGACGACGCTTTTCTCCGTTATTGAGCTGGCCATCTCAGCCAATTTAACTTCACAAACAGAACAGTATTACGCCGTTACGGTTACTTTCAGTGCCCTTGGTATTGCTGTAGGGGTGATATCTGTGTTGACTTTGCCTGTCATGTTGGTAGCCATTGTCGGGTGCACTTCCTGAAGACTGATCTATCGATGCAGGCTTGTTGTCGATATCATTCGCCGCGGTGCCTTTACATCCATGATCGTCGTCGAATTGGGCTGGCTGGGTAAGACGATGTGTTTCTGCATGCAAAATTGTTGTTCATGTCATTACAGGTATTCTTTGGATCCTTTGGGTGGCCACTGCGGGCGAATCGATTGCAGGGTACAACTTTAACTTCCCGCTTGGGTGCGTTTACAGCGACGGTAGGATTTAATTCCATGCACTCTTGGTGTGCTTTCCTTGACCAGTACTGTTCTAGCCATTGTGAATGGGATGTGTCAAGAAACCCAGGTAATCACAGCGTTTTCGTTCCTGAACTTCATCATGCGTGAGTCGACTCTTCTTTCTCTTACTTATTCTAATTGGTTTGTCAAGTCCTGCTGTACACGGGTGTCCTATCCGTCATGGCTGCGATTGCTGCAGCCCGTGGTCAGGGTGTCTGGCTGTCGTCTGTCAAGGAATCTTTCGGTCCTTCGGCTGGACCAGCGCAACACTCCATGACTCAGTACAGGACCCCGGAGCCGCAGGTTGCGCATCCTACTGGGGTAATTGTCTAGTACATTGCCGGTCCCACATAATCCTGAAGGCCCGGCTACTGTGTGACGTGGCACGTCGGTGAAATCATGTGCTCGGAGGGTGTATTGTAACCTACGATATGGAGCTTGTCAACTTGAAATAGTGTACTAGTATGCTGGCAATGTGAGCCACCGTCGGAGTTTCGGGAACAACCGGTGTTGTGAACGGGGACGTGTGTCGGCGAGGAGCGTCAGCTTGCGTGGAATTTGTTGTGCCTTCGTCGTCGTCACCGTCGCTCTCGTCGTCGCCGTTGTCATTCCCGGTGGTGTACACTCGTCTTTCTTCCCACCCTCATCGCACTCCTTTGCGCCTTCTCACGCCCTTTCACTAATTCATCCTTGTTTCGCAACCATCGCTGGTACGCAAATTTTCTCGCCACATATCTCCTGCTTCCTGCTCACCTCCCATCTTCCTCGACGCCAGTCTTGATTCGCAACAATGGCCCAACCACAGGGTGACATACAAGAACGGATTGCCGCGGCACGTCGTGAAGCAGAGGTCTTGAAGGAGAAAATCCGCGCGAGTAGAGAGGCTTCGGCTGACACTAGTCGTATGTATCCCCTCTACGTGATGCCTCTTCGAGGATACACACAATGACCTTGTTCGCTTTTAGTGCGTGCAATGGCTGCCGAGGTCGACACTCTCCCCCGGATCGTGATGCGACCCCGACGTGCGCTCAAGGGACACCTTGCAAAGATTTACGCCATGCACTGGGCTGCAGATCGACGACATCTCGTCTCAGCCTCACAGGATGGCAAGCTGATCGTTTGGGACGCTTATACCACTAACAAGGTCCACGCAATCCCCCTTCGGTCGAGTTGGGTCATGACTTGTGCATACTCGCCATCTGGAAATTTCGTCGCCTGCGGTGGTCTAGACAATATCTGTTCTATCTACAACCTCAACAGTCGGGAAGCCAATGGTGTCAGAGGCGCCCGCGAATTAAGTGCCCATTCTGGTTACCTCAGTTGCTGCAGGTTTATCAACGACCGACAAATAGTCACCAGCTCTGGTGACATGACGTGCATGCTTTGGGACATTGAAGCGGGTGTGCGAGTGGTCGAATTTAGCGACCATACTGGTGATGTTATGAGGTGACTGTCCTTCAATGCATCCTCCCCTTCGTCTCACCCAATACCATTTCAGTCTATCGCTTGGCCCAAACCAAAATGTCTTTGTCTCTGGTGCTTGCGATGCCACCGCGAAGCTCTGGGATATACGCAGTGGTCGCGCTACGCAAACCTTCACCGGTCACGAGTCCGATATTAACGCCGTTCAGTGCGTCTAGTCGTTGTCCTTGTCGTCTTTGCTTCTGAATCCTGTCCACTAGGTTTTTCCCTAACGGCGATGCTTTTGCCACTGGTTCTGATGACGCCTCCTGCCGGCTGTTCGACATCCGAGCAGATCGCGAATTGAACAGCTTCACCCATGACAATATCCTTTGCGGCATCACTTCGGTCGCATTCTCAATCTCCGGTCGTATCCTTTTTGGAGGTTATGATGACTGGACTTGCAATGTCTGGGACACGCTGAGAGGCGAACGTGTGGGAGTTTTGACTGGGCATGAAAACCGGGTCAGTTGTTTGGGCGTGTCAGTCGATGGCATGGCCCTTTGTACAGGCAGTTGGGATAGCACACTTCGGGTGAGTGATTGGGAAAATACTTCTGCGGGTGATCACGACTGAGTCCTCGTCTTCAGGTCTGGGCATGATGAAGATTGGACTGTGACAATTCTTGTTTTTCCACGACACTCCCTCTCCGTTTCCATTTGGTCCCCGATTCTGTCTTCCACTATCTGTCCATTGATATTGTTGCCATACTCTCACCCGCCTGCGTTACTTCCAACGCTCGCCTTGAGTCGATCCTTACAGTCACTTGCAACTCTTCTTTGCCGGCATGCACCCTTTCGCTGCTTTGGTATATATATATTGTCTCCTTACGAGTCATCTGCCGCTGCCCAATTTCTACTTCTGATGTTTCTTCCACTTGCTACCAACACTGTGCATATTCCGTCGAGATTCAATCCATTTTTTCTATCTGCTTATGATGATGGTCGGCACGATTCTGGTGCAGTCTACTAGGATATCCCACTGTCCTCTGTTAAGTAAGTAGAACTATAAAGACAGGCAGACTATCAATTCGCCACGTCGCGTTGCACCACTTAGGGAGGCTGGTTATTCACCAGCACCACCCACTCACTTGAACAAGGTCTTTCCTGACTACGAACTAACTACTCAACCGCGTGTCATATCCATGTCCCAGGCTGAGGATGATCGAGCTGCAAAGGCTGCGAGAGCAAAAGCAATGGTACACGTCTGGCCACACTCCACACCTTGTCGAAGCTCACCTCTGCAAACAGCTCAAGAAGCGACAGCAGCAGAAGACCACTGGAGTCGCAGGCTCTCGTAGCACCTCGTTCGCTAGCCCCCCGCCATCTCGGTCTTATACCCCCGCTCCTGTAGAGCCCGCAGCGTCAGCTGAGGAAGGGAAGCGCGAGCGGGACATCAATGACCTGTACGTTCCCGGTTTAATGACGTTTCAAATTGTCACTGTCTCTAAACAGTGTGTGATCTTGCGCAGATTCAGTCCCAATGATACCGAGACGAATTGGGTCGAGTCGTTACCCAGGGCTGAAGTCTCAGACGCGAATGCCATCGTCCAACCCCTGCCCCAGCGCCCGAGACCTTCGCCAAAGTCACCACCACCCCCTCCAGAGCGTGTGGGCACCCCGGCTTCTGTTTCGCAGTCCGTGACGACTCCTCTAGCCAACCAGCAGGTTCTCGATGACCTCCACAATCAACTGGCAGAGATACGTCAGGCCAAACTCTCACTGCAGATCGAGAACTCCAGGCTTCAAACTGCTCTGACCCGTCTTGATCAAATTCAGGCCGGTGAGTGACAAAGTTCCCTCTCCGCTCGCCCTTCTCACAGGGTGTGAGAGCAGATGCTCGAGACAGGGCCAAAGCCCTTCAGGACGAACGGGTTCGTTGCAAATCTCTCGAAGATGAGCTTGCACAAGCGACGGAATCTCATGCCGTTGCCACACGTCATCTTGAGGAGCTCTCCCGGGATAGGTCGCGACTGGAGGATCTACACAATGTCACTCAAACAAAGATTGGCAATTTGGAGACCAGTCGCCTTGAATTGGAACAAAGATTGCGTCAGGCGGACAAAAGTGCTGATTTTTTGCAGTCCGGTATGTCCCACTTTCGTGTGAAGACAAGAACTCCATCGTGACACGATGACAGATATTAAACGTTTGGCCTCGGACTTGGGGTCAGCACAACAAGAAGCTCACAATTCCCGGGCTCACTCCACAAAGGTCGAACAGGAACTCTCTGCAGCTCGTCGTCAGATAGAGGAATTGCGTGCGAGCGCTATCGGGGACTCTAAACGATGGCAAGAACAGGATCAGAGTCGCCAACAGACTATTTCTCTTCTGGTCTCCGAGAAGGCTTCCCTCATAGCCTCACTCCAGCGATTGGAAGAGGTCGAGATAGGTACAGTTACTTTTAATATATTGTGGACATTGTTAAAGTCGTCATCCTTAGAACTTCAGGAAAAGGATAAATCGTTCCTTTTTGAGCAGGCAAAGGCTGCACATTTGACCAAGAAGGTCCAAGAACTCGAATTCACTACTGCGAGGCAGGGAAACGAACTCGAGGAGACCCTCTCTCGCGAGAAAGAACTGCTAGAGCGTGCTAGAGACCAGGTGGGTGTGATACTTCACTTTTTCCAGCCGGAACGGTCCTTAAATGCTTGTAGGAACGCGAAATTCAACTCAGGAAAGCCGAGCTCGAGGAGGTACAAGCCGCCTCCAATCAGCATCAACAACGGGTCCGCGAGCTGGAAGAACAAATTGAGAGTGACGACAGAGCAGACAAACTGGAGATCTCTCTGAAGAACACCCAAGATCGTGCAGACGAACTCGAGTTCCAGCTCAACAAAATACAACAGGTGCGTCCTTGATACGTTCTCGTGCCGTACTGACACGGCTCTCTAGTCGCATACAACCATTAAAGGCGAGAGAGACAACTTGGAATCTCGCCTTAGCTTGAAAACCGAGAGCGAGGCAGATTGGAAGGCCCGACATTCTAACCTTGAAGCCGATCACGCTGCACTACAAGGACATCTACAGTCCACCAACAATCGTCGCGACGCTTTACTCGAAGAGCGCGCCTCGTTACTATCGCAGGTGGAGTTTAACCAGAGTGCAGTCAAGCAGCTCCAGCAAAAACTCGGGGAACTCGCTTCCGAAGTGACCTCCAGCGACAGGGCGCTCCAGAATGTTCAAGGAGAACTACGCGCTGCTCTTCGTCGCGCGGAAGAGTCAGAGAAGACGCAGAAGGACCTACAGGCTGAAGGGACGAGGCTCATGGAGTCCCTGGAGGATATGAGACCCAAGATCGTTGAGTTGACCTCTGTCAAACTTGAGCTGATGGAGCAGATAGAGAGACTGGAGCACGAAAAGAGGTCTCGGGATACTCTTATAACCAAGCTTGAGATGGCTCTCAACGAAGGGACAGAACGAGAGGCAGAGGCGGCGAAGCTGCGGAGAGAGTCGGATGCGCATCGGGAGAAAGACAACCACTCGCTGCAGCAAAGCGTCGCAGATCTACAACTGGGCTATTCCCTGCTTGAAGCCGAACTCCAGTCCGCGCAGGCGACTGTGAAGACATTGGAAACTGAGCGTACGCGTACGCGGCAGATAGAAGTGCGACAAGCAGATCTCAGCAACCGAATGAATGCAGAAGCACGGCACCGTGAAGAGGACATCTCCCAATTGGAATCCGCCCTGGCTTCGTCGCGCAGGAACGAGGCAGAACAAAGTCAGCTCATCCATCACTACAGGACAGAGATCGAGGCTCTACAGAGCGAGCTGGTGGACAAGGAGGAAGAGCTGGAGAGCGTACAAAAGACGCCCATCACTGACCCTGGCCTCCGGTCATTGGATGACGAGATGCTCGGCGCCGTGAAGCAGCAGCACGCCATGGAGCTTTCGTCTGCTCAGTCTCAGATTCGTGCTCTGGAGACCGCCGTCTTCGAGGCGCAAGACAAGGTGCATCGGCTTCAGCGACAAATTCATATTCTGGAGGACCAGCTTGCCTCGCGTTCCGTTTCGAGGGCTACATCGAGACCCTTTTCCCCTGGCGCGCGACCTTTGAGTCGGACGAGCAGCGATTTGCGGCGCGGATCATTGACCTCCAAGTCGAGCAGTCTCGTACCACCCACTCGATCTGTCTTCGACGTCGGGCTTTCGCCTGAAACACGTCACAAGCGTCAAGTCAGCCTGAGCATGCTAAAAGCCAGGATCGAAAGCGAAACTGCTGCTCATAGGCACACTCCACCACCAAGGAGTCTGTCCCCCGTCCTAGATTCAGTCTCTGACATTATAGACTCCCACTCCCATCGGCCTCAGTTTATGGACGAATCGCACATTTTTTGGTGTCACTCCTGTCGTGGAGAATTAGTTATCCTGTGATACCCTACCTACTTTGCACCACTCGCTGTTCTGATGATACTAACTGGAATCCATTAATGTGATTATACGTATACGACTTGTGAAATGCCAAGACAACAGATGAGAGTAACTACATGGTCATAAATCAAGAAACAACGTCTTGGGAAAGGAAGGGATCTTTCATCGTTCGGAGGCTCCTTACTCGGTGCATTAACACCTGGACATTCAGGATGAGCTTCTCCAACAACATGCTAGACGAGACGAGAATGTTTACCTCGACCTCCTGAGGCTGTAAAGTACCCTGGTTACGTTCCTCCTCGACGCCCTTCTCAATGCTCTCCAGGATATCTTGCATCAGTTCTCGATAGTCGACTCCGAAAAAGCTGGTCAACTTGGCTGCCTTTCGTCGCCGAATTTGGAACCGCGACGTCGTTGGAGAAGTATAGAGTTCGGACGACAACGACGTCATGGACGCATTGGATGGAAGCGAGTGTCGTCGTTCCGACCTGAAGGACGCTGCAATCGAAAGACGGCGAGGATTCACTGCTACTTCCTCGTCAGAGGGTGACGTGTCAGCTTCCCCGTGGAGGAAACGATGAAGTTCGACGAGAGAGTTGCGGTCATCCTGGAAAGAGTATAAATGCATGTTATATGTGCCAAACTACAAACACGTACTCGATCAATGATATCCATCAAGGAATTCAGGGAATGCTGATAGTTGAGATAGACAGAAGATTGAGCCAAGACTTGTTGGTATCCTGATAACGATTCGGAAAACGAATCAGCGAATGACTGCTCGAATGAAGAAGGGCTGGATTGCGGAGTGTCGTTGTCAGGAAGCAAACATCTCGAAGAATCCGATGGGCCCAGTCGATGAGGTGTCTTACCCATGTAAGCAGACTGGTTCGGGTTGCGAGAGGAAGGAAGATCAAGAGTTAAAACAAAGGGATTTGAATCGGTAGGGGATGTTGGCTGAGAAAGCTGTACTGTCGGGCGACTCTGGCGAGTATGAAAAAGCACTTGAGGCGGTGGAGCACCGAATACCTGTAGATCAAGTCAGCAGTGCCAAAGTGAGCAGAGACGGCATTACGTACCCTTTCCATTTTCTGGGCCCGGCGGACGTTAAGAGCCTTCTCTCTCTCATCCAACTCCTCTCTGCCACGATCAAACCCACCCGGAGATGGACTCTTGTTCCTGCGAAACCGATGCTCGCGAGTGGAATTTTCGGGAGGCGCGGGAGGGGGCAGAGGGGGACCAAATACACTTCCAGTAACAACTTCTGGAGGAACACGCGAGCCAAGGAAACGATGAAGCCTTGCCAACGTTTCTCGCTTTCGCCGCCTTGCGATTTCGGCTTGCGCCTCGGAATCGAGTGACTCGACGAGAGAAGGCGTCGAACTACTCTGGTAGGGACATCGCCGCCTACTCTGAAGCGGAGGGAAACAGCTGAGATCCGATACATCGTCATCACGGAGTTCCTCGTCAGATAGATCGATGAACGATCTCGCAGAAGCAGTTTCTGGCGAATCCAAGATGTTACGCGAACGAGGAGGGTCTTTTGCTGCCGTCCCATCCTGCTCGTCATCCATATACAACGTAAAACCCGTCGCCATAGGCGTCGAGTGTCTACGACCACCCGGAGACCAGAGGCCATCCGCCTGCCATGGACTCGAAGGTTCTGTCTTCCTACCAGGAGCCTTCAGGGAGAGTGAGACCGACACGGCATGCCGGTGGTTTTTCTGTTTCGTGAGCAAGGCTGCCAACGAAGGCGAATGCAACTTCTTTGATGTGCGGGGTTCTTCCCCGTCGGTTACAGGTTCATCTGCACCTGGCATCCGACCGAAAACGCGAGCAAGCTTGCGGTTTCGCCAAATACGGTCCGCTCGCTCGTTGGCATCGAGCTGATTCGTCGTAGGGGGAAGAGGCGATACTAAAGTATAAGCATGACACGGCGAGGACTTGGAACGCTTCTTTGACTTGAACTTCCGACCACGTTCGAAAATCAACTCTGGCACTGTGGGAAGAGAAGGTCCGTCAATAGCTTCTTGTGGGGGGCTAGGCGGTGCAAACTCGAGGGGAGAGTAGGGAGAAGGTGGATCTGAGAACGGTTGCAGCCGCGTGGAGATACACTCAGCGGAGGAACTAGGTGGGGCGAACACCATCGAAGAGAGTGTGACAGAAGACGAACAAGGGTCTGAGGTGGGACACGTTGAAGATAGTTGGTGCACAGGAAGAGATGTTGGACTTGGAGGAGCGAATTTCATGCTCGCAAGAGAAGTTGATGAGAGATTATTATGTGGGATAGAGTAGAGGCTAGAAGGGGGAATGCTGATCGATTGAAGTTGGGGACGAGATGAAGAGATTTCCTGAGAGTTATCCTGGATATTGCAGTGATTGAGTTCGTCGGGCGTAGATGGAGAAAAGAAATCGATAAAGGATAGATAGTCGTTTCCGGTGTCATTGTCAACGGACTGCAATCGTGGCGATGAATTATCAGACATGAAAATAGAAGGTAAAGATAGGCGCGGTAGAAAATGTGATGGGGGACGTGAGGGAATGGGAGTTGGGTCGCTGGCTGTGTCCGACTCTTCGCGGGCTGAATACGAGCGTATCACAGCAGTTTCAGATTGTTCAATGTTTGGTCCTTGCTGTAGGGCGTGAAGATACGAGGTCGCGGACCTGGATGACAACTGTCGCGATGGGATGAGAAAGTTGACCCGACATCATAAGAACCGAAGCACATACGGCGACGGTGGCTGTATCGCTGTCACCAAACCTGGATGCTGGTCTAGAGGCGGTTTGGGTGGGTGCGACAGGCACGTGCCGCGTTTGTGTATCTAGGTTGCGGCACTCAGCTAACCAACTCTCGGTAGCCAACGGGATCGGGTTACCTTGCACCGCATCCAGGTCACCAGGTCCGGCACGGTCGTTGCGACGGTCCGAGTCACTCGGCTTCATGCCGTTCGCGGAGCCGGAGAAGAGGCTGAGAGAGTCGCGACCCATCCATAGTATTTTCTCAACCTTGTGGAGTGTGGTTGACGGACGGTGCGACGGATCTGATGCACCAGCACGTGCTCGCGTCTCAGCTGCAGATCGCGATGATTCAGATTTAGGCTCGTTTGGGAGAGGCTTCTCAGCCTGTTTTGGTGTCGGAGCTTCGTCTGGGAAGGCAGTGCGTGAGTGCCAACCAGGAGTATCACGGCGGGTACGTACCGAAATCTGGGTGTGGTGATATATTGATCGGTGCCAAGATGGGGGTGGGATTGAGGTATGGATTTGGTGTCACCGGTCGTGAGGAAGAGTCCGACGATGATTTGCCCGCAGCGCTGCCGTCTGGCAGACTAGGAAGCGCACCTGGCCAGAAGTCACAGCCAGCCACAGCACTCTTCCTCCGCTGTCCTTCCTTGCTTCGCGTCGTGGGAAATGGCTCCTGTTCATGCCGACCTGCCTTCCGACCGCCATTGGCTATCCGCGGCGGGGGCGGCGGTAGGCTGAAGGGGACTCCTGACGAGGGCGAGGTATAGTACGCGCTCGTGGGCGAGCTGCTATTACGGCGCGTGAGCTCATCGTGCTGGAGTAAAGCTTCGAGGTTTGGCGAGATCTGGAGGTTATGAAGGGGCTTGGGAACGCCGCCCGGACGTGGGGCAGGTGAGGCGGGACGTGGTGGTGTAGCAGCCATGAACTTGATCCTAACAAGTCGTTGAAAGGAGGAGAGTTGCGGAGAGAAAAATATATATCGCGAGCGTTAACCAGTTGAGAGGTTCGCTTAGTTTGAATACCGGATGTCAATCCCGTAAATCCCTCTAGCGCAGCCCTCAGCCTCGTCGCCATAAATCCCTCGCTATATCTCCACTCTCAGGCTGAAATTGGCTTGTGCTTGAGCTCAAACTACTTGTATCCTAGAATAAACACCCGATCCGAGGACGAGTTCAATTGAGCATGTTAAGGCTTGGGAGCCCTTGGCAACCCCCCCACCCCTTGACGACCATTTGACAACTGCCGAACCAGCCGACGCCAGCGTTTGACATGCACCATGATATTGATATGTAAATTGTAAAGCGAGCAATCAAGTAATACATCAGGGGAAAAAAAGTAAAAAAGGCAGGAAAAGTGCGTCACACGTGGGTTCTCCGGGGTGGTAAAGGAGGCTTGTTACCTGGCTTGGTGGATGACACCGCAGTCGAGGTCACTTCCGATGCTCCCAAAGGCTGCGTCGACTCTCCGTCTCCCAGAATATTAATTTCATTCGACAGCCTTCGTGTTTCGTCCCTAGACGCGATCGTCTTTAGTGCTTGCGAGGCGGCCGAGGCGGATGGGACGACAGGGGAATCGTCCGTGTTTTCTGGTGCGTGTCTCACTGCGACAGAAGAAATGGTCCGAGGAGGTAGAGGGGGTGGGACGGAACGCGAAGGGGGTGAAATCACTTCGGGTGTGAGAGACATCGGAACCACATCGTGATTCAGATCACTCGCATCGCCGCGTCCAGGCGAGGCAGAAGCCGATGATTGTGCATCTTGACTCTGCTGTCCTGTCAGAATGGGGCTCTTCCACAGACGATACATGCTCTGGATGGCTGCACCCTTTGGCTTGCTTTCTGCGGCATGCACTACGGGTGCAACATTTCCCATAGACATCACTTCGCCTCTGTGGCTCGCATGGATCCCCGGGATCGTCATTGTACGTCCTTGGGGGGGCTGCGTGTGAATTAACGACGGAGCAGTGTTCTCCTCCGCCACTTCTGCGAAATCGCGGTCTTTGAAAGGATCGTTGGACACGTTGTCGCCCAAGGAGCGAGACAAGCCCGGAGAAATCGACCCGCTTGAATGCGGAGTCATACGACCACCTGACAGGCTGGGCGACCTCCCCTTTTCTCTGCCACTTCGTTGAGGAATGGGAACGGGAGATGAGCTTCCATTGACTCCTTCAGACTGCTCGCGTTCTCTTCGCTCTATAACCGCCGCACGCATGTCAGCATAACTCTGGCGATTATGTGTGTTCTCGGTCCGGGGGCGGTGATCAGATGGGGCCACGTCAGGAAGGTCATCCGGAGACGGATTTCCGCCATTATCCTTCTTCAAGCCCCAGACGCCCCATTTCCGCATTGCTTCTTTAGCGGTATTACTGAGTGCTTGTTTGTCCCCGGCTTTTGACTTGAGCGCAGTCAAGAACGAGCTCGTAGTGGACGTCCCCAGAGAATGACGTGGACTCTTGGAGGTGGCGCTGGTGTCGGAGAGGTAGTTGGAAGACTCGTCACCTCCTACTGAAGATGAAACAGAGCGAGTTCGTGACCTTGAACGTTTGTGTGAGCGTGTGGATGAGGGACGTGGGGAGAGATATTCATCGACATCCTGGTCATTGTCTGAAACGTCCGAGGGTTGTATAGTAGGTGTACCAGGCGGAGGAGCAAGACTGCCATTCGATTCTGCACTTCGTTCTCTCCTGCCACGCACAACTTCGTCCTCCACTTCCTTTGCGTGTTCACTATCGGAAGAGAACCAAGAGCGTCGCCTGGCTGCTGTGGAAGTCATCTCTGAGGATGTGGTTACAGAGCGAATAATTGGTATGCTGTCCAGTGACGGTGCCTCTGTCGCTAGCTGCTGTTCGGTGTAAGTGTGAGCACGCATAAGAGTAGACGGTCCTGGCTCTTCCGATGGCTGATTGCCTACGAAGGGAGTGGAGAGTTTGGCGACAACCTCTGGAAGTGACGCTGTCACCGGTTTGTCCAAGCGCACGGCATCAGCCCATATTCCACCACGCTGTTCATATTCGACACTGTCGAAGAAACTGATATCGTCCATATTGGGCAGCACAACAGAATCGTTGATCTGTCCAACGTTCAGAGTCCATTGGAATGCATCTGTTTCAAGTGTTCACTCACAATCTCCTCGATTTTTGCCTCGATGGTGTTCAAGATCATGCTCCAAGTGATTTGCCTGTCGCTCACAATCGGCTCGACATTGACGACCATGCGCGGCGGCTTGGTGAAGGCATACCACAAGCGGCTGCTGGGAGGACGTTTCACCTTGACGAGAAGGTTGCCTTCGAGCTCGCGGACCACCACAGCCAAAACAAGTTTGACGGTATACGACTTGAAGCGTGCTCCAAGGTTAATCACAGCAGTCGCCTCGACGGTGGCACGAATCTCGCCCTTGTATGAAAGGCCCACCTCCAAAGACGCGTCGCCCTCCTTGGTGAGCTCCTTGAGCATAGGCTTGCTAAGCGTCGGCGCCTTATCACCGACCGAGAACTGGGTCACAACGATGTCCGTGAGGAAAGCGGGACGCTTGACTTTGGACAACTTCTTCATGATACGACCGATGATGAATGACTCAAGCATCTGGGTCCTGTAAAAGCTGTAAAAGAGGCGTCCCAACAACGCGTTGCACCATCGCATCGGGATGACGTCGGGTTGTTCGTCCAGCGTAGCGACCAAGTAGTTCATTTCGGATGGCAAGAACACGGGCTTGAGCGGACTCAGCGTTGGCGTGCCTGATGCATGGTCAGATGCATGCACGAGAGCCAGATACCAGTCCTCCATTTCGACGCAGGACCGGACAAAGATGAACCAAGGCGCCACGAAAGCCTCCTCCCGCGCGGCCTCTCCGCTCTTCTCGTCTTGTTCTTGCGTCCCCTCCGCCTTCTCGTTCTGTTCCCCGTCGCCAAACGCCATCTCCTTCGACACGCTCGGCATACTCTTCTCGGCGCCCCTTGACCGAGGCTTCAAGCAAATGCAATTCCGGCGCGTGAACAACTCCCCATCCAACAGGCCCTCGGGATAAATTGCCACGTCATGACCACCCAACTCGACCGCCGCCTCACACTCGGTCATACCCTCGTCCTCATACAAGTACATCACCTTGCCCTTGAGTACGACATACCACATGTCTTTTGGACGCGAACGCTTGGGGTCTTTCGAGCGCGAATCGAGGTACGATTTGACAAGGGTCACGTACGAGCTGTCAAAAGAGGACTCTTCAAAGGTGCGGCGGACCGTCAGCCAGCCTTTGCGGGTCCGCGGGAGGTCGTTCACGTCGCTGGGCGGCTCGTCCGAGAGACCTTTGGGGGGATCGTGGTCACTGCGTTCCGGAGGGCGCGGTTTGGCATTCTTGTTTGTGTCTGGGTCGGGAACTGGAACAGAGGTATAGAAGGTGATGAAGATGATGATAAATATGACTAGAGGGATGAATGTTAGACCGCCGAGTACATATGCATACAGGAGTGCGCGAAGAGACATGAAATTTCGCCGGTGATACGGATAGTGTAGGGTTGCTGAAAAGTGTGATAAGTGTCCAAAGGGATGCCAGCGCGCACAGAATGCGCCAAGTCTAGGTGCAGGAGGAAAGGAAGGGAGCGGACTCGACGAGAGGTGGTGGTCAACGTTCGCAGCGAGTCGACTCCGTTTTCCCACATGCTGCCTTACACGTGTACATATGTCTTATTTCCGCGACTGTGTGGACCACATAAGGCCGACTCGCAGCAAGTGGTTTTGAAGCATGACATGTTGAAAAGACCAGCGTAACAGCCCGAGTAGCACAAGATAGATGTGAACGAGTCGTGACATGCAAAGATTGGTGAGATAGCGGCAAGGAGACATGGTAAGGAACATTGTATCATAGAAACGAGCCATCATGTCCGACTCGAAAGGCCAACAACGGTTGAGTCTTTTTCACGGAAGCACGGTCCTCGAGAACAATTCCTTCCTACATTGTTCAAATCAGGCGGGAGTGCGATCTGCACTGTGACAGTGTCCGTGGGAGCAAGCGCATCAGACATGTACCGAAGGAAGCGCCTTGGCAGGGCACCCAGTAGGAGCA